>WNWK01004384.1:0-141646 GCA_009830355.1 Cherax destructor | reverse complement strand
ACCCCAGACAGGGGCGGATCTACAATGAAACTAATGAAGCCCTAATCCAAAGGGGCCCCAAAAAGCGACTTTAGACTATAATGCTTAAAAATTTTGGGTCTACGGTATGAAAGTGTTTTTAAAATAATAATAGTAATAATATAGTGTAATTCAATACAAATAATAGTTAAAACTAAAAATTTAAAAGTTATTAAAATATCATGTAGGTTAGGCGTTGCTGGTTGCCAAAGTGACCCATAACAGTTCAAGCTTCAGGGCCCCCATAACAGTTCAAGCTTCAGGGCCCCCATAATAGTTCAAGCTTCAGGGCCCCCATAACAGTTCAATCTTCAGGGCCCCATAACAGCTCAATCTTCAGGTCCCCATAACAGTTCAAGCTTCAGGGTCCCCATAACAGTTCAATCTTCAGGGCCCCCATAACAGTTCAAGCTCCGGGGTACCAAAAATGTAGGTTCGCCACTGTCCCCAGACACCTACCGTTGAGAAATAAGTAGAGAATATTGATCTTAAAAATAGATAGGCTGCCCTTGTAAACAAAGACGGAGAATTACAGATCTTTTCACTTGCTACAGACTTTAGGAGGAACGAGAAAAAAACTATGGATTGAATTTGAAAATACATGAGCTTATACTGAACGCATCATACAAGGCCCGGGAGACTCTGACAAAAATACAAAACATTAACTGATAGACATCCTAAATATTTGTTCTCATTTGAAAAATCCAAGTCAAAAACCGCATCCACTATCGAACCCTTTCTTAAAGGTGATGGAACCTACACTGATGACAGTAAGGAAATGAGCGAAATGCTGAGGTTCAAATATGACTGTTCAGTAAGCCATTAATTAATTAGTCTAAAGAGTAACATTCCAAATGAGTTTTCCATGGATGAAATTCAAAACCCTACCAACATCTTCATTATTTGTGACATAAATCTAACCCCTCTTGACTTTAATAAAAAAAGCATCGATTGCATGCCCATTCACTCTGCCCCGGGCCCTGACTCGTGGAACTCCATATTCATCAAACTGCAAGAACCTACTATCTCGGGCCCTGAATATTCTATGGAGGACGAGTCTTGACAAAGCAGTCATCCCAGTGTCCCTTAAAAATCACTGATAACCTTACATCACAAGTGACAGTGAAGCACTCAGAAACCTGTAGGCCAATAGCACTGATATCCCAGATTATCAAAATCTTTGAGAGTCTTTAAAAACAAGATAGCTAATTACATTGAATCACAGCTGCAAAACCCAGGGCAGCATGGGTTTAAAGCAGGTATCTCCTGCTCGCTTTTGACGGCTTGGTCTTCGATGCAGAAGAAGAGAAGAAAATTGCAGATGCAATGTAAACAGACTTTTAAAAGCCTTTGAGGAGTGTGATCGAGGTGTCACACATTGCAGAATGTTTGCAAAAGGAATAACTGAAAAACTGGGCAGATGGATATTAAATTTTCTAAAGAATAGAACCCAAAGTGCAAAACTAAACAGTGAAATCAGAGGCTGCCATAGTGAAAAGCTCTGCTTACATATTTTCTATATCATTCTCATATCGGGACATGGACAGAGACATAGAACATATCACCGCAACATCCTTTGAGGACGATAATCTGTATGAGGTGGCATCATTGTGGACACGGCAAACCTTCAAGGTGACATAAACAAAATTTTCCAGTGGGCCGCTGAATATATGACGTTCATTGAGGACAAGTTTTAGCTACACGTCATGGAAAGAAAGATTTAGCAAATAAAGACTGGAATTGGGTATTAAACTAGCTCGAATCACTCAATAGAGCGTTACACTAAAGTGAGAACTTGAAGTGATCATATCAGAATATCTAATTTTTTAAGAATTGCAACAATGTATCTATCATAACCGAAAGAAAATAATAGATTACATAACTAGAACCTTCAAAACAAGGCTGGAATTTTGTGTGTACTTTAACAAATCCATTAAAGGCATGCAAAATTGCAGACTTGAAAATATAGAGAACCTTCACTGCCTGTATGGATTCAGTGAAGCGCCCAAATTACAGGAGAACGTTTCAAGTACCTTAAATTGTACTCCTTGGGGAAAGTAGGGGGAGAAAGACACATTATAATCTACACCTGGAAAACTCAAGAGGAATTAGTACCAATCTGCGCACACACACACCTCGTCATTACACTTAGGAAAAACTCTATTAGTGGGAAGGGACCAAAACTTTTCAATGTTTTCCTTTCATACATAAAGGGATTACCAATAGACCCCATGTTTGTCTTTAAAAGAAAACTGTACAAATTTCTCCAGTCAGACCCTAATCAGCCGGACTGTGGTGCTTACGTTGAACTTCCTACAGCTAGCACTAACAGCTTGGTGGATTAGGTCTTCCACCTCGAGGCCTAGTCTGGAACCTGGCCGCGAAGACATTGCCCCTTAGAACACTCTCAAGGTAGACACCAGGTAGACACCAAGTAGACTGCTTCTTCATCGATATCGTACAACTTTCCGACTATTCTGAAACTGACGAAATACTTCTTGACATCCCTCCATCTGTGTCCAGAAGTACCTATTTCTCGCCACTCAAACAGCCTTTCTCATATGACTTGTCAATTCTTCTGAGTAGTTTGGATGTTGTTATCATATCTTTCGTAGTTCTTCTGTCTTACAATGGCGTTAGATTCAAAGCCGGTATCCTGCTCAAGGTGCTCATACCCTTAACTCAGGAACACGCCTCACTATCAACAAATGTTTTGTTGTTGCCTTCATATTAATGCCTAGGTCTCCTATTGTTAGGTGGCAGGTTGTGTATCACTGTATCAACTACTCTGGATCCTCCAGTCTTCATTGTGCCCACTATGATGTCATTCGTCTCTTGTTTTACCCCTTCAAAACTAGAATTATTTCTGCTTAAAAGTGTCATACCTCTGCCTCCTTTGTCTCCCCTGTTTCATTCTTATCCCTTGATATCATCTGATATTTTTGTCAGCTTTGTCTCTGTGATAGCTATGATGTCTTGGGTTACCCCAACTATTCGTTCTTTCAACTTGTCCCACATAAAATGGTTAGTGTTGCCTGTTCTCTTTGCATATTACTCGTAAGACAGGAGTGAGGAAGACAGGAGAGGGGTTGGTGTGCACGCCATTACCCAGAGAGGGTAAGGAGGGTTAATGCTGTGGGAAGGGAAGAGGAAGGGTGTTGAGAAAAGGGTGAAGGGTGGGGGGTAATTGATGTTAGTGTTGATGCTGGGAAAGTGAGGACTGGCTCAGAGATAGGCCAGCTGAGAAAGGGATCGAGGTTACCTCCGGAGGAGTTCCATTGAGTTAGGCGGCAAGGAAGAAACCAGAAAATCAACATCTGGGATAGACAGAGCCCGAGAGGAAGATATATAAAGAACAGAGTGTATACCTTCTTCTGGGATTCGTCGTTTTTGAGGTGTTTGCACGTACTCCCTCTGGTCTGCTCCTGTCCATCACTCTTCTGTCCCGATCCAGCAAAACACGGCTGTAGCGCCGTATGCTCTTCAGGCGCGCTTTCTATCACAGAATCTTGAGCTGTATGGACCACAAGGTTAGTTCCATCGTGCATTGTCTTTCCGCCGGAGAGCATCCAGAACCACTGAAAATCTGCCATCTGTTCAATCTCCTCCTCTCTATACATTCGATGATCAATATTTTACGTTGCTAATCTTCCCACCTCCTAGTTCCTGGTACTGCTTCAGCTTCCTAAGGTCAGTAGATCATCAATGACCTCTCTCTTCTTCCTCCCAATTGCCTTTGCATCAAGATTTCATTGTAATTTTTCACTGTTTTCCTTCGCTCTCCCTAATCACCTCCTCAGTCTCCCTTTCTTCAAAGAGCATCACTACGAGTGTCGTTGCTTCTTCGTGTTCTCTGGACGCCTCTGCTCAGTGTCCCTCCTTCATTGTTTCGGCCCCATCTATCCTTCAACTCTCATTTCCTCCATGATCTCCTGCAGCCCTTTCATTTCCTCTTCCATCTTCAGAGGTTCTTTCATCTGTCAGATGTGTGTGTGTGTGTGTGTGTGTGTGTGTGCTTACTCATCTACTCACCAAATTGTGGTTGCAGGGGTCGAGCCATAGCTCCTGGCCCCGCCTCTTCACTGGTCGCTACTAGGTCACTCTTCCTGCTCCATAAGCTTTATCATACCTCTTCTTAAAGCTATGTATTGATCCTGCCTCCACTACATCACTCTCCAGACTGTTCCACTTAATGACAACTCTATTACCGAAGAAATACTTCCTAATATTCCTGTGGCTGATATGAGTTTTCAACTTACAGCTGTGACCCCTTGTTGCTGTGTCCCATCTGTGAAGCATACTGTCCCTATCTACCTTCTCAATTCCTCTCAGTATTTCATGGTATTATCATCCCTATCCCTCCTGTCCTCCAGTGTCGTCATGTTGATATTTTTAAGCATCTCGTAGGACATACCTTATAGCTCGAATCATTCGAGCTAGAACGTTCCTTTAAATTAATCTGCTAGGACTTCCTACTCATTTCTGCAACATTGCAAGCTCCTGATGATGAGTTGATTGAACAAAGGCCTACAGCTATCATTCAACTCCTCTGTGGTTCTTTTGCATATATATATATATATATATATATATATATATATATATATATATATATATATAAAAAGGCTTCAAGGAAGAATATTTGGATTTCTTCCTGATGCCATTTGAATATTCCACTTCTCCTACCACCCCATCTTTTAATTTTTTTTTACCAATAGGTATTTTTATTACATAATATGGTACAAAAGATTTGAGAGATACATTGTTGATATAAAGATGGCATATACAGTACACGAGGTGAGAGATACATGTCTAGTACATATTGTTACATCTTTGTCACTGATTATAATGCGAAAATCTCATCCAGCTCTTCCGAGCTGGTGCGCGTGCCCAGAATACAGCATGCATTACCCCTCTGAACAGCAGCGCTGAGTCGCTGGAACAGAAAACTAGCTGCCCTGGGATCCCTAGTTACCCTGTTGAGTCTTTTGCCCAGCTCCTTGAGGAACTTAGATGCACTCTTTCCCCATGAGCCAAGGGTCTCTGAGCCTATGGGAACAAACATATAATGATGGGCAAGTTCTCCATATTTTCTCGACTTCTGGGACTCCCTGAAGGTGGCAGCAGCCCCTCCTTCCTCCCTGGTGTACTGGAGATAGGTATCAGCCAAGGTAGATGCACATGTGTAGTCCCACACCACCTGCTTGCCGTCTGTCCAGGCTTGAAGGGTGATACCATCTGGACGCTTTTGGTTGCCATCAGATCTGCATAGTTGGGGTGGTTCCCTTACTGCTGGGCATCCGGCTGTTGTGAGGCTCCTCTTGATAATGTTATTAACCTCTTCATGTCTTGCAATCTTTCCTCGGATTTACGACACACAAGACCATGGTACCCGAATCGGTCTGCTGCTTCACTGCCACAAATACACCTGTGTTCGGCGAGAATAGGGCGGCAAGTCGAAGGGCAACACCAATGCGGATGGTCTGTGGGTCGAGGCGTGTGCCAAGGCTGGAGTTGGGAACAGCCAAAAGAAAGTCCCCTGCATGAGGAGCTCTCACTGCAAGTAGGCGGGCTCTATCCTTCCCTGACACACTCTGAAGCATTGCTGAGGCTATATTCTCTACTATTGGGCCATCCCAGTGCGACTGTTTGTAGTTGTTGGGGGGAGCAGGCCTGGTTTCAGAGCCTGTTAGGTTATCCCAGATCCTGGCTCCATCAACGAACTTTTGGTCATGGATTCCAATCGTGTCCCTAAGATGTTCAGGGAGAATTGCTGCTACAAGCCCTCTGGATGCAATGCATGAAGACAGGAAAGCAGGTAGAGCAATCTGAGATGACTTGCGGACACCAATGCCTCCTAGTCTGACTGGGAGTGTAGCTTGGTCCCACTGCCCATCTTCTAGAGTAAGGTTAAGTACTTTAGTAAAGATCTGCCTCAGGATACTGTCATATTCGTGCAGTATAGGATTATCATATGAAGGAGCACATCTTAGGAAATATGTCAACCTGGGCAGACTCAAGCATTTTGTGAGGAGGTACAAGGCATCATGGGTGTCAAGATTGCCTATTCGTTGTTCCATTCTCCTCAATTCTTCCAGTTTCTTCCTGAGAATTGTGTCAATGGCATCTCTTCCCAGAGGTGCTCCAAGCAAGACACTATTAGTAGGGGCAATGACTGTTGCTCCTGGTAGTTTTGATAGCACTGCATCTATCACTTGTTGATTGACTGATATGATTTCACATTTGGATGGATTCAGGATGAGACCCATTTCCTGTCCCTGTGTCATCACCTGTGTAAGATCATCAACAAGGGACTCCTTTGTACCTGCTAGTGTGCCATCATCCAGGAACCAGATGTTTAGCTCACTGGTCAGTCTTACTGTGATTTCCTAACTGCTATACAGAAGAGAAATGGTGCGAGAGGGTCCCCTTGCTGGACACCCTCTGATGATGTGATTTCATGCTCTCCAAACAGGAGCATTGATTCCTTGCTATATCCAGCTGAAACAAAAGGAAGAGACCTGGAAAATGTTCTTGTACAGCTGCTAATACTACGTCCCTTTTCAGGAGATTAAATGCATTCTTGAAATCTAATTTAACCACTGCATTGTCCTCAGGCAGGTTGTCGATATATGCCCTTGTTGCATGAACCGCTGCTTCACTTCCTTGAGAGACCCCAAAGCCAAGCTGGTTTGGTTGAAGCATGATGGCTGCCTCTGCGCGAATACTTCTGACAGCAGCTTTAGAAACGAGGCGGCGAAACGTGTTGCCCACTGCGATTGGCCTAATTCCTCCATCCTTCTTTTTAAGGGCACAAAGTGATGCTCCAAAAAGAAAGGTTTAATCTCGTCAGGAATCAGACCAGCCAAGGAATTGTTGACGAACCTTGTGATCTCTGACAGCAGTGTCTCTGCAATCTCCCGATAACTGGATTAACCATTTCCTTTAAATGTTGTGGCCTTATTCCAGTGTAACCCCAGCAGAGCCGGAAGGGAATGACATTATTGCTTTGTAAATGTCCGAGTCTTGCACAATCAGTGGTTCCACAGTGGGGACAGAGGTGTTGGAACTGTTGGTACCCCTGGTTTCCCTGGCAGGGTGCTTTCCTCTAAGTGCTTCAGCAGTGTCAGCATCTCTGGGGGCAACTGTATCTTCACTGGTGATAATTCTGATTGCTCCCACTGTGTTGCCCTCTTCAATTTTCTTGCTCACTTGGACTCTGATTTTTCGCTGTCAGTGGAGTGAGGGGGTTCTGCCTCTCCCATTTTTGTGTTGATGGGGAAGGGGAATGAGGTTATCAGCTCTAGGAAAGTCTCTTAAGGATTTAATGATCATTTAGGCTAGCCTCTTTCCCCTTCTTTCCGGCACAGCTAAGCAGACATTGCCAAAAAGTAGCAAGTTGTGCCATGCCTTGATGGTTGGTGGAGCATTTAGGATAGCAGAACCATCGTTTACTTTTATTAAGAGGTCTGTAAGTTTCCCAGCTGCGTGTGGACGGGCTGCTTTGGGAATATGTGTGAGTGTTCTGATACCTGTTGCTTTAATTGCTTCCAGGATATATATATATATATATATATATATATATATATATATATATATATATATATATATATATATATAAAACTATCCTCAATATTGGACACAAATACCGGCAATAATTCCCGTTACAACCTAGGTAGCACCAGAGCACAGGGAGGCCGGTGCTTAGGCTGGCTATAATCACTACTGCAAGGAGTAGGCTTTAGATTTATGCTCCATGACTAGAACATTGCTCCAGGATTATAGCCATGCTTCAGATTTAGAGGTACAGAAGAGAACTTCTCCAGGAGTAGAGCTATGATCCAGGATTAGGACTACAGAAACAGAGCTATGCTATAAAATCAAAGCCACAGAAATTGAGCTATGCTCCGTGAATAATGCTGTACTCTTTATGTCCCCCATTTTCCCTTCATTTGTTTATCATTGGCATATTTAAACTTTGCAACAGCTGTTGAACTCACCAAATCCTTGTGGAGATCACTACACTTCTCAACGAATTTGTTGCACGAAGAAATAGCTCGTGCAATCCTTTCCACCCTCAGTTTCTTGCAGCCTATCACTCAAATTCAGTCTTCGGCACTGCAAAAAATTTGGTAATTCTGAAATCCATAGAAAATTGTGCTCTGAGGTAATGTCTCAGTGTATATACACTGTGAGATTACTCTAATTCTGACAGGGGGTTAGTTCATTACTAACCTGAAAACCAACGTTATACTCTGTTATTGTCGGCTTTGTAGGGCAACCATCCTTGTGAATAGTCTTTCTTGTAATTCTTCTTCTTCTTCTTCATTATTCTTATTATTAATGATAATAACAACAATACTACTATTACTACTACTACTACTAATAATAATAATAATAATATTTTATCTAGGGGAGGCTTCAGCAGCAGTGTAATACCAGCTCTGAGACTGGTAGGTAACGAGGATTACTGAAGAAGAGGGAAGGTAACTTCTGTTGCTTGTATGAGAGGCCCTTCTTCCGCGGGATCACGAATCCGCATTAGAAGGAATAAAGTCTGTCTTAAAATATACTAGTGTTGTTTATTTGTCTTAAAATATTTGCTTTTGGAGAGGCATTAGGAAAATGTTTTATTTGTTACCGTTAAAGAAGCTTTCTTTGCATATGTTAAATTTTCGTCTCTACTAAATGCAATTTGATCTCCTCCTGATACATGACATTAGCCCCTTATTAAAATAAATCACCGTTCGTTCCTTAACAGAAATGGTGAATAGAGATAAGCCATGCAATAAGCTTTTGCAATCATTAACTTTCATTTTTTTCAATGTTTGCACATATCCCCGGGCGACGCAGCACCCGTGGTAGCAACTGGTAAATCCCTGGGATAAGTAAGCACTGGACGGAAATAAAACGCAAACAGAAGGTTTCCATGACAACCCGCTACGCTCACCGCCCTCAAAGAAAAGTAAATAGAATCACCCCCAAACTCCCCAAAAAAATGGTTCTAAAACTAGCTCACTCACTCCCCTCCGACTCTTCACACACACACACACACTGACCTCTCGCTTTTCCTCTAGGCTAGCGAGAGGAAATGTTGAAGTGTTTCAAGAATCATAATGAGCTGAGGTATTCTACTAGACGAAGGTCATTAACTCCCGGGGAAGCTGGTAAAGCAAGACCAGCATCGTGACCAGCTTACTGGTGATTCTCAAGACGAAGTTGGGTTAGGATGTCTGAGTTCACTAGCATAGAGTTGTGGAAGATTTAAGGGAGAGAGAGACAGAGACAGGAAGACAGAGGCAGGAAGACAGACAGACAGACAGAAAGAGAGAGGCCACTACTGCTAAGTACAAGGCTTGGAGAAGGATTAAGTAGCATGCCTTCATCTATAGCAGGAACCTCCACAGGCAAGACTGTCTGCAAATGAAGAAAGTCCAAATCTGGGCCATCTCTAGATGTGAGGCTGACACAAAGAGAAAACTGGCAACAGAATGTGTAGTATCTAAAACCTGGTTGTCCTTAATCACTGGCTGACAAGAATATTAACCGGATGAAAATATTCCACCCGTTAACGGACAGGATGGGACATTCTTTACTAGCAATCAAAAGAAAGCTGACCTATTTGCTGAATAGGTCATAATAAGCCAAGACGAAGAATATCTTCTTAAATCCCTGGACCTAGAAAAGGCTGTGGGCCCAGATAAGGTGAACCCAAGACTGCTGAGAAAATGTGCAGACAAGCTATCGACACTGCTTAGTGCAATGTAAATGGCCTTCTCTGTGGAAACTGGCAAATTACAGATTAGTGTCACTCCTGTCAACCACTGGAAAAAATCTTGAGACAATAATCTCACGGCAAATTACAACATTGCTCGACTACTATACTGACTGGCTGTCAGTATAGCTTCAGAAAAGTCACTGCTGGTGATCTGCTGTTAAACGTCTTCACTATCTGGCACCAGTCTCTGGATGACTTCAAGATCAGCTGTGTAGTAGCACTAGACATTGCTGGTGCTTTCGACCAAGAAGATACTCAGAATTCTCACTCAGTAACCTTGACCTCACTCTTTGGGAATAGGACCGACCTCCTCAAGTTTCATTTTACATTATTTTTTTTAAAGTTGTACATTTTTTCTTTTATGTCTCTTTCACCTCAGATCTTCACTCATGAGCTTTCATTAACCCGCAGGTTTTTTCTTTTGAAAATCACGATGGTACGTGTTCAGGAGGATGAGTTCTGCGTGTTGCTTACTCATGTTTGTATTCATCAAGATATTTCCGTGAGAGTCGACTCTTAGCTCGTGATTCCACCGCCTTATTAACAACTGAGCTGTTTAATGGTTCCAGGACTTTAGGGTTCCAGTCATATATGTTCTCGGTGCTCCGTATACAGTTTAGTTCCACGAATTGCACTTGCTTTGTTCTCTGAGATAGGAGAAGTATTTCCTCCCGTCCCCATTACTCATCTCTGTTTTAAGCTTTCCTTTGTTCTCCTAAGCCGCTGTGCTCTATTCTCTTTAGTTTCTCTTCATAACTCAATCCCATAAGCTCTGGGACTCGACTTGTTGTAAACCTTTGGACTTTTATTGATCAGGCGAGGGCACTCTTCTGGTGCTACATACTCCATGGTAGAGTTAATATATGTCGTGTGGAGAGTCCTACAATTTTTTTTTTTACTGAGGTTCAATGAAGTTCAATGAAGAGAAATTTCAACAACTCAGATATGGAAAACTTGAGAAAATTAAAACTGTATCAGGGTATACGACAAATTCTAACCATACAATAGAGCGAAAAAGTAATGTGAAGGACCTGGGAGTGATAATATCAGAGGATCTCGCCTTCAAAGACCACAACAATGTATCTACCACATCTGCTAGGAAAATGATAGGATGGATAATGAGAACCTTCAAAACTAAAGATGCTAAGCCAATGATGATTCTCTTGAAATCGCTTGTTCTCTCTAGGCTGGAATCCTGCTGTACACAAATGGCCCCCTTCAAGGCTGGCTAAATTCCTGACTTGGAGAGTGTACAAAGAACTTTCATTGCACACATAAGTACGATAAGGCACATAAATTACTGGGAACGGTTAAAGGCGCTTGATCTGTATTATCTGGAGCGCAGGAGAGAGAGATACATGATAATATACACTTGGAAAATCCTAGAGGGATTAGTACCAAACTTTCACACGAAAATCACTCCCTATGAAAGCAAAAGACTCGGCAGGAGATGCAACATTCCCTCGATGAAAAGGAGGGACGCCACGAGCGTACTGAGAGACTACATAATAAGTGTCCAGGGCCCAAGACTGTTCAACTGCCTCCCAGCATACATAAGGGGGATTACCAGTAGACCCCTGGCTGTCTTCAAGAAGGCATTGGACAGGCACCTAAAGTCAGTACCTGACCAACCGGGCTGTGGTTTGTACGTCAGTTTGCGTGCAGCCAGCAGTAACAGCCTGGTTGATCAGACCCTGATCTATCACAAGGACTGGTCTCAGACCGAGCCGCTGGGGCATTGACCCCCGAAACCCTCTCCAGAGGTGGGAGGGAAGGATATGATGGGTAACACCTGAGAAATTGTGGTTTGAGGCGGGAGAAGGAATGGGCAGGTGCTGTGGGTGAGGTGATGGGAAAGGATGGGGAGAATTGATAGCTGTTGGATGCTCCATGGCGTCTCCAGCAACTTTTTTCTGAGTTAAAGAGCAATTGCTGAAAGGAAGAAGAGTGCGCTGCCTCACTCACGATTAGTTGAGGTGGTAATGTGTTCAGACATTCACTCAGGTTGCCACTCCGCATGTCACTCCTTGTAACTCCATTTTCATATAAATTTCTACCCTACCTTTATTCGTGCAAATGCAAATGTATATATATATGTGTGTATGTGTGTGTGTGTGTACTCACCTATTTGTACTAACCTATTTGTGGTTGCATGGGTCGAGTCATAGCTGTGTGTGTGTGTGTACTCACCTAGTTGTGGTTGCAGGGGTCGATTCACAGCTCCTGGCCCCGCCTCTTCACTAGTCGCTACTAGATCACTTCCTGCTCCATGAACTTTATCATACCTCTTCTTAAAGCTATGTATGGATCCTGCCTCCACTACATCACTTCCAAGACTATTCAACTTCCTGATAACTCTGTGACTAAAGAAATACTTCCTAACATCCCTGTGATACATCTGAGTCTTCAACTTCCCTTGTTGTTGTGTCCCATCTCTGAAACATTCTGTCAATAACCACCTTGTCAGTTTCTCTCAGAATTTATATGTCGTTATCGTGTCCCTTCCATCCCTCCTGCTCTCCAGTATCGTCAGGTTGATTTCCTTTAACCCCTCCTCGTAGGGCATAGCCTTTTAGCACCGCGATTGTTCTTGTTGCAAACCATAGCACTTTCTTTAATTTCTTGACGTGTTTGACCAGGTGTGGGTTCTATACCGGTGCTGCATACCCCAATTTGGGTCTGACGTAAACAGTGTACAGTGCATTGAATGACTCCTTACTTAGAAGTCGAAACGCTATTCTTAGAGTTGCCAGGCGCTCATATGCTGCAGCAGTAATTTGGATGATGTGCACCTCAGGAGATATGCTCGGTATGATGCTCTCCCCAAGATCCATTTCCTTGAGTGAGTTTTGCAGCCTTTTAGACCGTACTCCGTCTGCGTCCATCAGCCAAATAACTGCTACAGCATACGGGCGCCTAGCAACCCTAAGAATAGCATTCCGACATCTAAATAAGGAATCGTTCAGGACACTGTACACCGTGAACGTCAGACCTATATTAGAGTATGCAGCACCAGTTTGGAACCCACACCTGGCCAAAAACATTATGAAACTAGAGAAAGTGCAAAGGTTTCCAATGAGATTAGTCCCGGAGCTAAGGGACATGTCCTACGAGGAGAGGTTAAGGGAACTCGACCTGACGACACTGGAGGACAGAAGGGACACGGAGGACATGATAACGATATAAAATACATAGAGGAATCGACAAGGTGGACAGGGACAGGATGTGGCAGAGATGGGCCACAGCAACAAGGGGTCACAGTTGGAAGATGAAGACTCAGATGAGTCACAGGGATATTAGGAAGTATTTCTTCAGTCACAGAGTAGTCAGGAAGTGGAATAGTCTGGAAAGTGAGGTAGCAGAGGCAGGTACTATACATAGCTTTAAGATGAGGTATGATAAAGCTCACGGAGCAGGGAGAGAGTGGACCTATTGGCGACCAGGGAAGAGACGGGGCCAGGAGCTATGACTCGATCCCTGGAACCATAATTAGGTGAGTATACACAGATTCATACTAATCACACACGCAATGACCACCATACACATATACCCACAGCACACACACACACACACACACACAAAATGGTACCCCATAGGGACGTACAAAGAGCCAGGGGAACAGAGGAAGACTGGTCTGGAAAGGAAGAATGAATGGAAAAGTGTCAGCAGAAGCAACATCAAAAAAGCATTTAATAGATAAATCTTTTGGTTTTGAGCTCTGGAGGGTCTAACCTAATGGAAATAAATGGTATATAATACCGACACAATGGAAAAATAAACACATAAGGAGTATAATGTGATACTTTATTGATCACATTATACTGCTAGAAACAAAGTAAAAGTATGATATACTTCAGTTTCTGCCTAAGCCCAAAACTCTAGCTTTGCAGGACAGTGTGATGAAGGCTCAGCGCTCACTACAGAAGCAGTATTGTGTCTTTCTGGAGTATCATATTAAAGCAATTGTGTAGAAGCTTAACATTTTTACGCAGTCAGTTGCAGTCCACTGTGGTCAACATTACGAGTACTCGACAGCAACAATAATTAAATAAACTCCATGTTGCAGCTGAGAGAAAATAGCATCGGCGGTATTTTAATCTCTGTGAATCTTTAAATAACCAATGTTATTTAATATTTGTATCAGTCGATCATTTTCATGAGTTGAGGACTTGGTGAGACCAGTTGGCACAGTCTCTAGGATCCGACTCGTTACTTTGGTGTCACGCATCAAGTGCCAGTACTAGATCCATGGACTCTGACTAACATATCAGCCTCTTCGTACGTTTAATTCTTAAGATTTGCAACTTGAATGTCCAGTGGATCCTACAAGAACGCAGCTGAAGACAAGTTTGGGAGGAAAAAGATCCAATTGCAAAGATAAACTTTCATGAGATATTCTGCCTGTGGAAGAGGCATTTTTCAGTAAATTTTCAGGGGTGCACGACAAGCAAATTTATATAAAAGTGGTCAGGTAAGTGGTCAGGTAAGTGGGATCACAACGAAAGTGTGCGCATACTAAGTCCTTAGGATGAGATTCATATCAGGGTCCCCAAAGTGTTAGTTCTTTACATCGGAATTATGATCGTGATAGCCCCGCTGAGTCAGTCACTGAGTTCCACTTCATGACCTGGGAATAATACATGAGAGATTCTGCCCAGAGAGCTTATTCAAGATCGCGGTATTCTCACAAGATCGCTTCCTGAGATGTGACTTGTGACTCTGGGGAATAAAGGTTTCGGTTCCCTGGTTATGACTTTAATGATCTGCTGGAATAACTGGGCCAATGTCTAAGATCCAACTAGCGTACCTAGTGTCCGTCATGTCTTAGTTCCTGGGATCTAATTCTTGATTATGGTGTTAACACGTGTTCGGTTTTCAGATGTCGTCTCCTGACCAGGATAACTTCCTGCCAACTGACTCGTGACTCAATTGTCTTAGAAAGCTTCAAAATCTTTGAGTCACTATATTTTCCAAAATAAAAAACCATCATGGGGGTGTGTCTTGATGCCGATGAGGTGCTCTTGATCCAAGGAACTTAGCCTCCCCTTCCGACGGGTTCAGTGCTTCCCGGTGATTATAATCAAATCAAATCCTCACATAAATTCTCGTCTCGCTCAAATGATCCGAAATATCTAGTTCGTATTTGGTATTAAATTCTGGTGTAAGTGAAGTGACGAGGCTGACTAATACCTCTGATGCACAAATCAATGGTCAGATTAGCAGTAATGGAGAACCTAATTAATTCAGTCCGAATTATATTGTCACACACTGATGTGTGAAGACCGTTCTTGTGGGGTTAACAGAAAGAGAGAGAGAGAGAGAGGGAGAGAGAGAGGGAGGGAGAGAGAGAGAGAGAGAGAGGGAGAGAGAGAGGGAGGGAGAGAGAGAGAGAGAGACAGACAGACAGACAGACAGAGCAAAGCGGCTCATCTTTCGTCTGGTTCCAGCCTGGATAGATCTGTCATTTCAACAGAGCCTTTAACACCGGTGGGAAATTGGTGGCCTTACTGTTATGTACAAAGTCAATATTGTCAAAAGTACCACACTTGACTCTACTCTGAGGACAGCGAGAAGTGAGCTTCTACACCACAAGACGGGCAGCAAACAGCAACTGCACTATTGCTGTATCCTTGTCAAGAACATCACTAAAATCTGAGATCATTTAGTCTAAGGATGACTCGAGTCTGTTACATTGGTCGTACAGCATAATGATATCGACGAAATTTATTTTGTATGTCTCATAACAATAAAAATGTTTTAAAATGGGCTAATGTAGGTAACCTTGTAAAACCCTGTGTAAAAGAGAAGGAGAGAGAGAGAGAGAGGAGAAAGAGAGAGACAAAGAGAGAGAGACAGACAAAGAGAGAGAAAGAGAGAGCTGTTCATCTCATCACCTCATCCCGTCACGAACCAAGAGCTGCGAACATTAATCGTGAACGTAATTTACCCCAGACAATTTGACAATGGTGATGTCACACCTGAGCATCACTTGCGTTCACCAATTTCCTCACTGACATATTTATGGAGGTGACTGTGTGATCAGACCAGATGGGATGCTGTCGTAGTAATTATTGTATGTGGTGGAGGTGACACATTATGTGTGTGTATGTGTGTGTGTTTGTGTGTATGAGTGTGTGTGTGTGTTTGTGTGTGTGTGTTTGTGTGTGTGTGTCTGTGTACTCACTTATTTGTAATCACCTATTTGTGGTTGCAGGGGTCGATTCACAGTTCCTGGCCCCGCCTCTTCACTGGTCGCTACTAGGTGCACTCTCTCACTGCTCCATGAACTTTATCGAACCGCGTCTTAAAACTATGTATGGTTCCTGCCTCCACTACGTCACTTTCCAGACTATTCCACTTCCTGACAACTCTATGACTGAAGAAATACTTCCTAACATCCCTTTGACTCATCTGAGTCTTCAACTTCCAACCGTGACCCCTTGTTTCTGTGTCCCATCTCTGGAACATTCTGTCTCTGTCCACCTTGTCAATTCCTCGCAGTATTTTATAAGTTGTTTCGTTATCATGTCTTCCTTAACCCTCCTGTCCTCTAGTGTCGTCAGGCCGATTTTCCTTAACCTTTCTTCGTAGCACATTTCCCTTAGCTTTGGGACTAGTCTTGTTGCAAACCTCTGCACTTTCTTTAATTTCTTGACGTGCTTGACCAGGTGGGGGTTCCAAACTGGTGCTGCATACTCCAGCATGGGCCTGACGTAAACATTGTACAGAGTCTTGGACAATTTCTTACTGAGGTGTCGGAACTCTATTCTTAGGTTTGCCAGGCGCCCATATGCTGCAGCAGTTATCTGGTTGATGTGTGCCTCGGGAGATATGCTCGGTATTATACTCACCCCAAGATCCTTTTCTTTGAGTGAAGTTTGCAGTCTTTGGCCACCAAGCATATACTCTGTCTGCGGTCTTCTTTGCCCTTTCCCGATCTTCGTGACTTGGCATTTGGTAGGGTTGAATTCAAGGGGCCAGTTTTTGGACCAGGCTTTAAGCCTGTCCAGGTCTCTTTGTAATCCTGCCTGATCCTCATCTGATTTAATTGTCTTTATTAACCTCACATCATCTGCAAACACGGATATTTCTGAGTCTATCCCTTCCGTCAAGTCATTCACATATAGCAAAAACAGCACTGGTCCTATGGCTGACCCCTGTGGAATCCCTCTCGTCACAGGTGCCCACTCTAACATCTCATCACGTACCATTACTCGTTGTTGCCTCCCTGTCAGGTATTCTGTGATTCATTGCAGTGCCTTTCCTGTTATGCATGCCTGATCCTCTAGCATTTGCACTAATCTGTTGTATGGAACTGTGTCGAAGGCCTTCTTGCAGTCCAAGAAAATGCAATCTACCCACCCCTCTCTCTCATGTCTTACTTCCGTTACTATGTCATAAAACTCCAGTAGGTTTGTGACATAGGATTTCCCTGCCCTGAAACCGTGCTGGTTGTCATTTATAAGCTTGTTTTCTATGTGCTCCACCACTCTCCTCCTGATAATCTTCTCCATGACTTTGCATACTATACACGTCAGTGACACTGGTCTGTAGTTTAATGCTTCATGTCTATCTCCTTTCTTAAAAATTGGGACTATGTTTGCCATCTTCCATACCTTAAGTAGTTGCCCTGTTTCAACGGATGTGTTGAAGATTGTTGTTAGTGGCACACACAGCATCTCTGCTCCCTCTCTAAGGACTTACGGAGAGGTGTTATCTGGTCCCACCGCCTTTGAGGTATGAAGTTCACGTAGTAGCTTCTTCATCTCCTCCTCAGTTGTGTGTATTTCATCCAGCACTTGTTGGTGTACCCCCTATTCTGACTTTTCTTAGTCTTTTCTGTTTCCACTATAAATACAACCTTAAATCTCATGTTGAGCTCCTCACACACTTCTTGGTCGTTTCTTGTGAGCTCTCCACCTTCCTTCCTCAACCTGATTGCCTGGTCCTTGACTGTTGTTTTCCTCCTGATGTGGCTATACAACTGCTTCGGGTCAGACTTAGACTTTCGATGCTATGTTGTTTACGTATTGTCGCTGGGCCTCCCTCCTTATCTGTGCATACTCATTTCTGGCTCTTCGATTGATCTCTTTATTTTCCTGGGTCTTTTGTCTTCTTTACTTTTTCATTCTCTAGTGCACTTAGTTTTTGCCTCCCTACACCTTTGGGTGAACCAAGGGGTCGTTCTTGTCTTTCCATTATTTCTGTTGCCCTTGGGAGCAAACCTCTCCTCTACCTCCTTGCATTTTGTTGTTACTTAGTCCATCAATTCGTTTACTGATTTTCCTACCAATTTTCTTTCCCACTGTACCTCCTGCAGGAAGTTCCTCATGCCTGTGTAGTCCCCCTTTTTGTAGTTTGACTATTGTTTTGCAATAAAAGGAGTTGGAAAATAATATTTGACAGGAAAAAAGACAAAAAGGGATAAAAAGAGTCCAATAACATAGCAGTTATACTCTCAGAGGGAAACCATAGGCCTAGGGTGCCGTGTGCAAAAAAAATAATAGTGTCAGGTCATTCTTGTAGGCTTGCGTGGTCCTGTGGGTTAGAGCGTCATGGGTTTTCGCTCACCATGAGGCTGGCCAAAGCAGCATGGGTTCGAATCCTTGGCTAGTCGCAGTGTTGTTATTGTTCAATACAACTCGTACGTGGTTACAATAATATAAAACACTGCTCTTTGGGCTAGTGCTCCAAACAGGGAAGAGAATGAAATTAGCTCGTATTTCAGAACACCAGTACGCAGGCAGACCTGACGATCCAAGGAATGCCTGTGTTCAACACCGAAATTCACACAACCATTTAATCAACTACAGAAACGCAAGACTCATCGCCAGAGAAGAAACACTCAATACCGCAGAATCCTGGAATCATCACTTATCTGTATATCCAACAACTTCAACCAAAACAACGGCTTCTATAACATAGCTGAACCTATTGCCAAGAAACTTCTTCATCGCTATCCCACATAAGAACATAAGAATGGAGGAACACTGCAGAAGGTCTACTCATATACTTGTCCAATCTCTTTTTAAAGCTACCCAAGGTCCTTGACTCTATCACCCTACTCGGAAGATTGTCACATGCAGATTCAAGTCCAACCTACCAAGCATTCTCCACCTGACTCCATCCTATAAATACTCACGTACCTTTCACCCAGGTAGATCTGTTTTTGACTTGATAAAGCCCACTGTGTGGGCGAAACGTTGTCAGTAAAGGATCACATTATACTGCTTATGTGTTTATTTTTCCACTACTCACTACTACAACACACCACTACATTTGACACCACCACACTACACCCCATCACAACACATTACCACACTTTACCATTACACCAATCCCCACTATATTCCAATTCACCACCACACATCACCAAAATATACAATTTCTCTATACACCTTAACACTTCACACCAGCACCCTACACTCCATTACTAAATACCACAACACACCACTTCCCAAGAAGACCCGGACAACTTGTAGGAGGAGTGGTCTGACATATGGCTACTGGAAAGTAACTTCCATCAAATGCAAAGTAATGAAATCTTGGAAAGGGTAAAGATGACCTAAGGGACGAAGGCTGCAATCCTCCCTGGAAGCGAAGGACATTGGAGTGGACATAGTACCTAACACATCCCCTGATTCACACTCCACCTGAATACTTACCACAATAAACGCGAGAGTGGTAAATTCGAGAGCAGCTTTTAGGGAACTCAACAAGGGTCATTTAGTATGTATCACGGATTTGAAACTTATCTCCTGAAAAAGTGTAACCCCTGTAACGAGATATGATCCAGAGCTAAGAAGTATGAGGTATGAGATGCTTAGGGTTGTCAGCCTAGGGCCAGTAGAGGACAGGAGGACAAGGGGTGACGCGATCACTTGGGAAAATATTGACAGGGTGGAAGACACAAGTCTGTTGGAGAGGCTGGTCTTTAGGTGCTCTGGGGCACAGCTGAAAGTTAAAAACACAGATGAATCACAGAAAAATTAGGAAATACTTCTTTATCCTGACAGTGGTCAGGAAGTGGAACGGCCTAGAGCACGAAGCGGTAGAGGCTGGATCCATACATAGTTTAAAGAGATGAATGGTGAAGAGGTTACGTGGGCAGGAGAGGGGAACCCAGAAGAAGCCAACGGGGAGGTGGGGCCAGAAGCTGACACTACACACCACCACACAGCACACCACCACACTACACACCACCACACTACACACCACCACACTACACACTACCACACTACACACCACTACACTACACACCACCACACTACACACCACCACACTACACACCACCACTACAGCAACCACCACACTACACACTACCACACTACACACCACTACACTACACACCACCACACTACACACCACCACACTACACACCACCACACTACACACCACCACACAGCACACCACCAGACTACAGAGTACAGACCACCACACTACACACCACCACACTACACACCACCACACTACACACCACCACACTACACACCACACATACACACCACCACACAGCACACCACCACACTACACACCACCACACTACACACCACCACACAGCACACCACCACACTACACACCATCACACTACACCACCACACACGACTACACTATACCCCACCACAATACATCACTGCCATACTACACACGATGACACTACACACTACATGCGCCCACAGCACAGCACTACACTACATACACAGACTACATACCACTGAACTACACTCCACCATAACACACCACCACGCTACACCCACACGATACACATAGCCACATAATACCACTCCTCAAAACTCCATCACACTACACTCCACAACACAAGACCATTTTATACACATCACCACATTGCATACATCAATAGTACACCATTTCGAAACACATCACAACACTATACACAGCCACAACACACCTCTAAGATACACACGACCACCACACTACATGCCACCACAACACTCCACCACACTACTTACAACCTCACTATGTCCTAATACTAAACATACTGTTTTAAACCAGACCACCACACTACACACAGTCACACAACAAACCATCACTCAAACCACCACACTACTCAGAAGTACACTACATACCATCACATAAGACACTACCACACTATAAACCACCATAATATACACCATCAGATTACATACCACCACACAACACACCACCACACAACATACCACCACACTATACATTACACACCAACACTACACACCACCACATTATACACAACCTTTCTCACCACCACACTATACTCTTACATAACGTAACACACTATATGCAAACGTTATAGTACATCACTGCACTACATACCGCCACACTACTCCACACCTTACTACGCAAAACCACAGTACACACACCACCACAATGCACATAAACCTGACCATACTTTAAACGACCACACCACACATCACTACACTACACAGCACCACAGTATGCACCATCACGCTACACTCCATCGCACGACACACCTCCACACATCACACCACCACATTATTAAACAATACACCACTGGACTACACACAAGGGGCGGTGATGGGTATGGGTCGGGCAGGTATACCTCCGAACGTGGTTATACCAGAAGGGAGCATACCCTGGATGTCCATTTTCTGGTGTACGTCTCTCAGACATTTTCTTGAGTGCCCAGACTCATGGAACTCCGTGTTCATCAAGAACTGCAAGAAGCCCCTATCACATGCTTTTAACATCCTATGGAGAGGGAGCATGGACACTGGGATCGTCCCGCAGCTACTAAAAACAACAGACATAGCCCCGCTCCACAAAGGGGGCAGTAAAGCAATAGCAAAGAACTACAGACCAATTGCGCTAACGTCCCATATCATAAAAATCTTTGAAAGGGTTCTAAGAAGCAAGATCGCCACCCATCTTGATACCCATCAATTGCACAACCCAGGACAGCATGGGTTTAGAGCAGGCCGCTCCTGTCTGTCCCAACTACTGGACCACTACGACAAGGTCCTGGATGCTCTAGAAGATAAACAGAATGCAGATGTTATATACACAGATTTTGCAAAAGCCTTTGACAAGTGTGACCATGGTGTAATAGCACACAAAATGCGTGATAAAGGCATAACAGGAAAAGTTGGTAGATGGATCTATAATTTCCTAACACGTAGAACACAAAGAGTAGTAGTCAACAGAGTAAAGTCTGAGGCAGCTACTGTGAAAAGCTCTGTTCCACAAGGCACAGTACTTGCTCCCATCCTATTCCTCATCCTCATATCAGACATTGACAGGGATATAAGCCACAGTGCTGTGTCTTCCTTTGCAGATGACACCCGAATCTGTATGACAGTGTCCACCGTTGAAGACACTGCAAGACTCCAAGCAGACATAAACCAAATCTTTAAATGGGCTGCAGAAAACAATATGAAGTTCAATGATGAGAAATTTCAATTACTCAGATACGGAAAACGTGAAGAAATTAAAATCTCATCGGAGTACAAAACAAATTCCAACCACACAATAGAGCGAAAAACTAATGTCAAAGACCTGGGAGTGATCATGTCAGAGGATCTCACCTTCAAGGACCATAACAATGTAGCAATTGCATCTGCTCGAAAAATGACAGGATGGATAATGAGAACCTTCAAAACCAGGGATGCCAAGCCCATGTTGACACTTTACAGATCGCTTGTTCTATCTAGGCTGGAATATTGCTGCACACTAACTGCACCTTTCAAGGCGGGTGAAATTGCTGACCTTGAAAATGTGCAAAGAACCTTCACCGCACGCATAAGTGCGATAAACCACCTCAACTACTGGGAACGCTTGAAGTTCGTAAACCTGTACTCTCTAGAACGCAGGCGGGAGATATACATTATTATATACACATGGAAAATTCTCGAGGGATTAGTACCAAACTTGCACACAAAAATCACTCCGTACGAAAGCAAAAGACTCGGCAGGCGATGTAACATCCCCCCAATGAAGAGCAGGGGTGCCACTAGCACGTTGAGGGACAACACAATAAGTGTCAGGGGCCCAAGATTGTTCAACTGCCTCCCAGCGTACATCAGGGGGATTACCAACAAGCCCCTGGCTGTCTTCAAGCAGGCACTGGACAGGCACCTCAAGTCGGTACCTGATCAGCCGGGCTGTGGTTCGTACGTTGGACTGCGTGCGGCCAGCAGTAACAGCCTGGTTGATAAGGCTCTGGTCCAACAGGAGGCCTGGTCACAGACCGGGCCGCGGGGGCGTTGACCCCTGGAATTCTCTCCAGGTAGACTCCAGGTATAACCATAATTTTTAAAGGGGGTGGACCAGTAAGCCAGCGGAAGGCCTCAGTCAGATGACCAAAAGCTCCAACTGATGATCATCATATGACTAAAACCTACATCAGGAAACACTTGTCCTGTTTCCTGACAGTGCTGGCTTCCAAAACCACATCGTAACCTTCAGTAGTAGTAATGGTACAAGGTATCAAGAGTCGAAAACCACGTTAAAACCCGGCAGTCATCATTAGCATAACCAGGTGTCAACGACCAAAAGACACGGGAAGCCATAAGGGCCACTTAACCAAGCGTTGATATCCACGTCAGTAATTGAATAACATAATAACAAACACCCAAGACCTCCGTCAAAACCTGGCAGTCATGTGATAGCGTAGCTAGACATCAAAAGTTGTGAAAGTATCTGGAGTATTAGAGCTCAGAAGTGGGAGGGAGAGGAAGGTGAAGCCAGTAACGCAATTGTGTGTTGTATCTCTTCACGAGTGTCTGGAAACTTTACTCGTAATTCTTCCAGCACTCGACAACTATTCTCGTGAATTTTTAGCTTTTCCTTTTACTCAGTGTGCGAGTTCTCTCCTCTCCATATTTTATTTAGTTGCATTCACGCAAGCACAAAATAGTTTCAGTGTGTGCTTGTTTGTGTACATTAAATGTGTTTTGAATATATAAAGTGTTTTATACACTTATTTGTTTGAATGCATCTGCATGCAAGTATTTTTACGTACAAATGAATGTGTTTTCTAAGTTGTGTATGAATTTGCTTTCATATACGCATATTATTTTTGA
Source organism: Cherax destructor (assembly GCA_009830355.1). Taxonomy (NCBI): domain Eukaryota; kingdom Metazoa; phylum Arthropoda; class Malacostraca; order Decapoda; family Parastacidae; genus Cherax; species Cherax destructor. The sequence continues at coordinate 117,817 of WNWK01004384.1, read as the reverse complement.
CTGAGTATGCATTCAGTCAGTAAGAAAGCTCCTTTACAAGCAGAGCTGTTGACCGGCTGCTTGGAGAAGGTTAAGTCAACCAACAGGAAATCTTGCTGTTGGCCGGAACGGCTTACTAGGAAAATAGGGCGACTATAAGCAGTTACTAGTTGTTGAGTGGTTGTTTTGATTGTTTGATTAATGCGCACTACTTAGATCACCTGTCCTGAGCTTCCCAGTCATAGAGCTCTCTTCCTTACGCAGCTCTAAGGGTACAGGTTACGTGCCCAGAGGAGTGTTATGTCTCTCAGTGAACATAGAGTATATTTCCTAATCTATGGATTAAAGTTATCTTGACTGGTGGTAAGCAAATTTAATGTAACCTTAATGATATTCTGTGTTTTTTTTATAAACTCTCAACCCAATTAACCAACCAACCCCAAGAGTCAGTCATCGGGAGAGTCATCAGTAAACAGTCAACAAAGAAGCAGGTGCCAGCTTCTCTAGTTGCACTTAGGAGAAACAGTTGTGTCAAAAGATTTCCTGATTTAATGACATTTAGTGGATTGCAGAGTTGGTTTTGTGTGGTGCTGCACCATTGTTACAATGATAGGGATGTGTTGAGTGTGATTGCAACATTACTGTCTAGCGAGACATTGTGTGATCTAGTTCATTACCTTTGTAACTTGTTCAGCTATCAAAACTTTGGGGTCCAGTCTCTGGACCCATTATGTACCTCTGTAATCTTTTGACTATCGCCCACAGGATGGGTATAGGGTACATAATAAAGATATTAAACTAACTAACTAATTATCTTACAAGTCAACTATTAATAAAATAGGCTGTCTCGATTACACACACTTTAAATATCAACTAAAAATTTAAATCTATTAATTGATGTATTATTCAAACCCTGACATAAACAATACACAGATGACCTTCACATAGATAATGAAATTGGAATTTTATTCACCAGTGTGCGAGTTATGTGAGAAATAAATGATATGATAATGACTATGTGAATAAATTGATTACTATGTGAACACCAGCGTTAACCATGTGAATACCAGGGATGATATGAATACTGATGACCATGTGAACACTGAAGATGACCATGTGAACACTGGAGATGACTATGTGAACACTGGAGATGACTATGTGAACACTGAAGATGACTGTGTGAACAAGGGCAATTTGAATATTTATTTTCCTTGTCACTTGCGCAAAAAAAAAAAAATCCTCCCCCAGGCGGTATATTGGACCTGCTGGTGCAGTCCTACTGACTGCCATTTTTACAATCTGACGAGAAGAAAACCTCTTTTCACGATTTTTTGGTCCTTTTCACTATGTATTTTTTAACTATTTGTTTTGTGTGGAGACCTGTTATATACTGACATGTATACACTCAGTGGCCACTTGTATTGTAGTAGATTCGCCGGTACATCCGGCCCTTTAATGCAAATATCTAGTCAGCCAATAGTGTACACCTCAGTTCACTTGTTATTCAGACTAAACTTCAGAATGGGGAAGAAATGTGATCCAAGTGACTTTGACCATGGAATAATTGTTGGTGCCAGACAGACGTGGATGTTTGAGTATCTTAGAAACTGACAATATCCAGGGATTTTTATGCACAAAAGCCTCTTTAATTTACAGAGAATGGTGTGAAAACCACCATTCGGAGGAGAGTGTGGCCAGATTGGTTCATGTTGGCAGGAAGTCGGCATTAACTTAAATAACCACACTTTATATCAGTGCTTTGCAGAAGAGCATCTCTAAGCACATGACACGTCGAACCTTCAAGTGGATGGGTAACAATAGAACACACCAGGTTCCACTTCTGTCAGTTAAGAACACGAAAGTGAGGCTACAGTGGGCACAGGCTCACCAAGACTAGACATTTGAAGATTGCAAGAACGTCGCTTGGTGGGTCGAATCGCGATTTCTCCTGCGACATGCTGATGGTCCAGTTTGAATTTGGTGTAAACATTTGGTATGTGAAACCGATAATCTGCACCATTGTAGTCACCTGGCTCTGTTATGTTGACGACATTCTCATCATAACTCCCAGACGTTGCAACGTTGAAACTCTCCAACACAAACTCAACCAGTTCGAGACCTCAGTCCAGCTCTCACTAGAAGAAGTCGACAACACTCTTCCTTTCCTTGATGTTCTTCTCTACAAAGCTGACCAAGAACTTCGTTTTAAAGTCTATCGAAAACCCACCAACTAACACGATCTTCTCCACTTCTACTCTCACCACGACACCAAAACCAAACGTGGTGTAATTATAGGCTTTTTCCTGCGCGCACTCCAAATCTGCAGCAACGAGTTCCTTGAGTAGGAATGCTCTCTAATTGAACAAGTATTTTCTAAACTTCACTATCTTCGTCACTTCATTAGAAAGTGCAGACGCCAGGCATATAACATCTTTAACTCACCCAGAGAAGACACTGTCGAGAGGAGATACATAGTCCTCCCCACCAACACTGTTGCCAAACACGTTTCCAACATCTTTTCCAATACCTCATTCCAAGTATCTACCTCCAAATCCACCACCATCATGGACATCACCAATAATAGACAGGACAAGCTTAAGTCCTCTGCAGGGGTATACATAATCCCTTGCAATGATTGCAGCAAATTATACGTGGGCGAAACATCCAGAGACCTCCAAACACGTATTTCAGAACACCAGTACGAAGGCGGATGGGACGATTTAAGGAATACCTGTGTTCAACACCGAAATTCACACAACCATTTAATCAACTACAGAAACGCAAGACTCATCGCCAGAGAAGACAACACTCAATACCGAAGAATCCTGGAATCATCACTTATCTGTATATCCAACAACTTCAACCAAAACAACGGCTTCTACAACATAGCTGAACCCCTTGCCAAGAACCTTCTTCATTGTTATCCTACATAACTACATACACATCCGCCCTTCCCGTGCAGGTCCGCATCAGATCCAACCTACCAACACTCTCCGGGGTCCCTTACAGGTCCGTTTCATATCCAACCTACCCAGCATTCTCCACCTGGCTCTCCATCCTATAAATACTCATGTACTATTCACCCAGGTAGATCTGTTTGTGACCACTTAGTGGGAGAAACGTTGTCAATAAAGGATCCCATTATACTACTTTTGTGTTTTATTTTTCCGTCCGGTGGTTTGTTGGACTCTTTGAATGAAGATTTTAGGGACTGCTCACCTGCAAAGTAGAGGTTCTCTGTCTCATTTCGCCGAATAAATTAAGGGATATGGATGTGAAATACACCCTTGTATTTTTAATGTGCTTATAGATGTGAATGTTAAACATGTGAATGATAGTGCACTATGGAAAGGTGGGAGCTAAAATTACTTTGAATTTAATGTCGAACTTGCTACAGTTTCTCTTTGCTAATGACTCTTGAAAGTTCGAAAGTCAAGTTGCTAAGACACGTAGAGGAGAGTTGCAGAATGTTTGGAAAGCGAAGATGTAAGTTTGGCACAGAAGTGGTAAGAGTGCCAATAATCAAAATCATGACTGACTTATGGTAAGAGGAACTAAATGCCTTTAATTTATTTGGAGTGTATGTGTTATTAGATGTTTATTTTTAATGCAAGTTCTTGATCACTAAGCAGTCCTGCGTTAGTGTATTCAACAGAAATATAAGTAACCAGCTTTTGGAATCTGACGTGTTGTTTGAGAGTGATCAGGGTAAAAATCTATGAAAGGATTCATGAATACCGGTTGTAGGGACTTTAGATAAGACGGTAAGAAGAGCAGGACTTGTGTGTTGAGGGATCGCTATATTATTTTAACTGTAATATCTTCCCACTTCTGGAAGAGCAAATAGATAAGGAAATATGGAAAAATATATTTCCTCCCTTAGGTCTCTTGGTTTAGTAGGCAAGTGATGATTAGTTTTTTACCATTTCAAATGCTCGCCTGGCTTGGGGTTGGAAAAAATAATTGAACAAATTTTAAATTCTGGTGTAAAAATTTTATTTCCTCTAAATATGTAAATTGATTCAAATTACTGTTTTCAACTATTGACGAGACAGTGCCGTACGGAAGGTATGTTAATAATTTTCGCCTGAAGTTCTTTCGTTGGTTTTAAGACAGAACTATTGAGAAAGCCCAGGAAACTTGCTTTCTTACTGAGAATAGCTGAGAGTTAGAAATCAGGGCGTTGGAGAGAAGTTAAATGTCAGATGATAGGAGGGAGAGGGACGTTAGGAACCAGATAGGAGTCATCTGGTGACAGGAAAGGCCGAGTTAGGAGTCAGATGGTGAGAGGGGTGACGAGACTGGAGTTACGGGTCAGCTTTAGGGATATTTTTCTATCAAAATATTGCTAGCATCAGGGTAATCTCAGCTGCACACTCTTCATTTCCGAGGAGAGTGCAGGGGGTGAGGGTGCTACACGGGACTCATATCAACCAGTCTCACTGGAAATCGCCAGCGTGAAAGTAATTAAACCAACTTTCTGAAAAGTTCTGCTTATAAATGTCTGGCTGCTCTTTGATGCCGGCAGAAGTGACATCAATTTTGGAAGTATCGTCTGTTGTGAGTGCTGCCATGCATCTCGTGAGCCCTCCCACGTACCTTGTGAGTTCTCCCACGTACCTTGTGAGAGTCCTGGCGTGTGACCAGCGGACACTGCCACTATGAACACCATTGTGCACCTTGAGGGTGCCGAAGTTAACCCTTGAGCGCTGTAATGTAAATCTTAGGTACTGTCACTTACTTTCTGAGTGTTGCCACGTACCTTGTGGGTGACGTCACGTATCTATAGAGCACTGCCACGTAGAGTGTGATCCCTCTCACGCGAGAGAGTGAGTGCTTCCACATATTTTATGGATGCTGCCACGTACCTCGTGAGCTCTGTCATGTAAGTTGTGAGCGCCACTACGTACTTTTTGAGAGCTGTCATGTAACACACGATTGCTGCTGTGTACTTAGTGAGTGCTGCCACGTTCCCTGTGAGAGCTGTCACGTTCCTTGTGAGCCCTGTCATATACCTTGTGAGAGCTGCCACGTTCCTTGTGAGCTCTGTCATATACCTTGGGAGAGCTGCCACGTTCCATGTAACCCCTGTCATATACCTTGTGAGAGCTGCCACGTTCCTTGTGAGCCCTGTCATATACCTTGGGAGAGCTGCCACGTTCCTTGTGAGCTCTGTCATATACCTTGTGAGAGCTGTCACGTTCCATGTGAGCCCTGTCATATACCTTGTGAGAGCTGCCACGTTCCTTGTGAGCCCTGTCATATACCTTGGGAGAGCTGCCACGTTCCTTGTGAGCTCTGTCATATACCTTGGGAGAGCTGCCACGTTCCTTGTGAGCCCTGTCATATACCTTGGGAGAGCTGCCACGTTCCTTGTGAGCTCTGTCATATACCTTGGGAGAGCTGCCACGTTCCTTGTGAGCCCTGTCATATACCTTGGGAGAGCTGCCACGTTCCTTGTGAGCCCTGTCATATACCTTGGGAGAGCTGCCACGTTCCTTGTGAGCCCTGTCATATACCTTGTGAGAGCTGCCACGTTCCTTGTGAGCCCTGTCATATACCTTGTGAGAGCTGCCCCGTTCCTTGTGAGCCCTGTCATATACCTTGTGAGAGCTGCCACTTTCCTTGTGAGCTCTGTCATATACCTTGGGAGAGCTGCCACGTTCCATGTAACCCCTGTCATATACCTTGGGAGAGCTGCCACGTTCCTTGTGAGCCCTGTCATATACCTTGTGAGAGCTGCCACGTTCCTTGTGAGCTCTGTCATATACCTTGGGAGAGCTGCCACGTTCCATGTAACCCTGTCATATACCTTGGGAGAGCTGCCACGTTCCTTGTGAGCCCTGTCATATACCTTGTGAGAGCTGCCACGTTCCTTGTGAGCTCTGTCATATACCTTGTGAGAGCTGCCACGTTCCTTGTGAGCCCTGTCATATACCTTGTGAGAGCTGCCACGTTCCTTGTGAGCTCTGTCATATACCTTGTGAGAGCTGCCACGTTCCTTGTGAGCTCTGTCATATACCTTGTGAGAGCTGCCACGTTCCTTGTGAGCTCTGTCATATACCTTGTGAGAGCTGCCACGTTCCTTGTGAGCTCTGTCATATACCTTGTGAGAGCTGCAACGTTCCTTGTGAGCTCTGTCATATACCTTGGGAGAGCTGCCACGTTCCTTGTGAGCTCTGTCATATACCTTGTGAGAGCTGAAACGTTCCTTGTGAGCTCTGTCATATACCTTGTGAGAGCTGCCACGTTCCTTGTGAGCTCTGTCATATACCTTGTGAGAGCTGCCACGTTCCTTGTGAGCCCTGTCATATACCTTGGGAGAGCTGCCACGTTCCTTGTGAGCTCTGTCATATACCTTGGGAGAGCTGCCACGTTCCTTGTGAGCCCTGTCATATACCTTGTGAGAGCTGCCACGTTCCTTGTGAGCTCTGTCATATACCTTGTGAGAGCTGCCACGTTCCTTGTGAGCTCTGTCATATACCTTGGGAGAGCTGCCACGTTCCTTGTGAGCCCTGTCATATACCTTGTGAGAGCTGCCACGTTCCTTGTGAGCTCTGTCATATACCTTGTGAGAGCTGCCACGTTCCTTGTGAGCTCTGTGATATACCTTGTGAGAGCTGCCACGTTCCTTGTGAGCTCTGTCATATACCATGTGCATCTAGTAGGAGCATTAGAACAGATTATAGAATGCTAATTGGAAAAAAATATTCCTTGAAAGTGCCTGAATATTAGTTCAGTGGTGAAAAGTTCCCAAGAAGGACTTTTCACCATTTGACTTTTTTTTAAATATTTTCGGGGATGGCCGCCCCCCGGATACACTACCCAAAAAATTGTCTTATCTATGCTCATCTTTTTGAGCGTGGAAAAGTTAATAAAATTTTAAGGAAAAACAACAAGATGTTCCCTTACCAATATAAATTTTATAAAGATATAGTAATAAAACTACTGAGGGCAGAACAATAATATTATTTATTTTCAGGTACATTTTGTGAGAAACCAAAAAAATCTGATGGTGGTGAACTCCGTTGATAGAGCCCGGTGAACTTTCTACGTATTAGTTAAAAATTAGCTGATGGAGATATATAAAAGATCATAAGAATGGAGGAACACAGCATCCTGCCTGCTGACCCACTGCATCCGGTCTGCTGACCCATGAAGATTAAGACACATGTGCAACAGTTGGGTATCCTTATTGATGAAAGACTTCGCCTACACAGTAGGCTTCTACAGTCAAATACAGAGGGAACAGTAGAAATGAAATAAAGTTGATGTAATCAGTCCATCAACCTTGGAGAAAAAGTATTTGAGGTGGTCAGTCCCTCAGCCTGGAGAAGAGTTCAGCTCCATGGTCTGGAACGATATGAAGCTGAAGTATGAGAACGGAGTTCTAAATATTGTCGAAAGTGAAGTGGAAGATCGCCAAGACGTTGTAAGGGACAGCATTCACTAGTGGAAGTAAGAAGGCAGGTTCCTCTGGAATCAAACCCTTCTCACTCATAACTAGTAGACACGCGGTGACGAATGGAAGACGCCCTCTGTACCAAGATGCCGTTGTGCTGAAGTGTCTGACAGTGTTGTTGAAAACGGTATCAAATACCGTCAACTTGTCGGTATTTGATACCATTTTCAATACCACTGCTGACCCATACAATGTAAGTCTTTCTCAAAACCAACTATTCCCAAACTTGTCCAACGTTTTCCCAAAGCTACCCAAACATTTGCTTCAATACACCGATATACATTCACTCCTATTGCAATAGAAAATATTTGAAGTTTAGTACCGTAGTTAGCGAGTGTGATGGAACACAAGCTGTCCGCTGTTCTCAGACATCTAATTTCAGCATCAAGCACGACTGCCTGTACCGTAGGAAGTGCCACTGTAGTAATGGTCATAAATCTGCAATAAAAGATTCGAAAGAATCAGTTATGAGAATAGCAAATTGAATGAAATTGAACGAAACTATGAAACTCTGATTTCAAAGTATTGGTGATGTCATAACAGGTGAAGTCGAGTATCGTCATGTGTGAAAAGTTCATTTTCACTTGAAAATGAACTTGTCAGGCATGACAAGTTCCGATCGACTGGATCAGTCGATCAGTAGGATAAGGTGGATGTAAGTGATTTTTCAGTTTACTTTACGTAAATTTAAGTGACACTGATGAATGGAAAGAGAGGAAGGTTACACAGCAAAACACTTGAGAATAAAGTTAGGGACGTGATCAAGATCTACCAAAATTTAAAGAGACTATCCAGTCTTAGAAACCTGGAAAAGAATATTAAGAAATAGCTACGTAAGGAGGAAATATTGGAAATGGCAGCAGGAATAATTCAGAATCAAATAAAATTGAAAGATTATAACATTTCTAGTAGCCAAAAGTGTCTGATCTGTCCCATAGTGCTACAGTCCCCGCATTTCTCTCACGGTTGTTGAAGGATTTCATTAAGACCGTGTAAACAATGGCCAAAGTTACTGAACAACGTCTTACTGATATAGCTCATAGTATTGTTACAGGAATGCGCCCCAAATCACAGTAACACCATATTTAATTGTTATAGCTGTGTATGTCAATATGAAGAATGATTCTCGTGAACTAATGTTCTCAGTTTTACATATGCTGATGAATTCTAGAACTAAGAAATTAAATAGCGCCTAGCTTCCTTCCTCGGGAAAAGATATATGGTCTGTTAGGAGATGTCAGCATTTCGACAATGCTGTCATCAATATTCGTATCCTAACAGGTTTAGATACGTGGCACACAGTGGACAGCAGCACTAGTGTAACTGCAGCTAAATAATTTCAAGCGTGAGATCTGATGCAGATGTTGATTAATCATAACAGTTAAAAAGTACAGAAATGAAGAGATGTTGGTATAAAGTTATTTTTTTGATACTCTAGACTCATCAAATTTCCTTCCAACCTTTCTACAGTTACCACAGTCCCATGATAATATGTGATTAGTAAGTCTCTCTCTTTCGGTCCCTGTCTTAATTACATTCCCAAATTGGGTAGGGATCGTACAGATGACAGTGGGGAAGCAGAGCTTACTAGATATAAAATTGATGGAGGAAGATGGAAGGTAGATGGAAGGTAGATGGAAGGTAGATGGAAGGTAGATGGAAGGTAGATGGAACACACACATGATGGAGCTTCCAACACGACTGTGCTGATGACCATCATTAAGAAAATCATACAATCAACGTTTTCACATGCTGTAATTAGTGGTATCTGAATGATCTTACAATGTTAATCTGTTATTATATACGATGAAGTGCTAATGTGTGTTACTAGATTTGACTTTTTCATGGTCTAAAAAATAATTTCAATGAGATTTGTTAGTTAGCCATGCATGATCAATATATTTTTCACATGTTTTGTTTTACAATGGGATACCAAATTAAAAAAAAAAAACCCTAGAGGCAATCAAGCAAAACACTTATATATTCGGAATCAGAAAAACAAACTTACCTTAAAATCGGTGTAATATTGACCAGAAAAAGAGTGTTGACCAGCGATCATAATGAGGCAGTGTAATGCCATGGAAAGGAAGATGGAGGAAGTGGCACAGTGCCTCAAATCTTCTCTTAAATTAGTACAACATATATTCAGTTGGAAATTCATATCTGTCCCTAATTCTTCAAATAAAAAAAGTGTTACGTACGTATTTTAGTATTACTTATAAATGAGCGTAAGTAGTTGAAGTTAGGTCAGGTTAGGTTAGCTTTGTCAGGAAACAGGACAAGTGTTTCCAGACGCGGGTTTTAGTCATATGATGACCCGCAGCTGGAGCTTTCGGTCATCTGACCGAGGCCTTCAGCTGGCTTACCAGTCTAACCCTTTAAAAATTGTGGTTATAATTATAGCCATTTATATTTTTGAAAAGTTAAAGTGTTCTGAAATTTTGAGCTTAACAATATTCTGTAATGGTTCTTCGCTCCATTACACTTTATTGATTTATTCGACTTTTGTTACATTTCATTTTTATTCTAATATAATTTTTATTTTTTTTATGCTGATAAGGGACACAAACTTTAAGCATTTTACATATATAAATAATTGAATAAGAGACGTTACTTTCATCTCAGTTCTAATGTTTTTAAATGATTTGAGGTTTTTTGATTATTTACGCCTCACTGGCTGAATATTTTACAGGGTGAATATTCCCCAGCCTTAAATAAAACATAATGTTTAAACTCATTTCATGAAAATGAATTAAATTTGAGTACGACCCAAGTCTTTCATGTGAGATGCATAAATATTTGCTTATAGAAAGTCTGGTATTTAATTGCTTTCCAGGCAACACGTAATGTATCTTAATTGCTCTAGTTGCAATGTAAATATCGTGGATTAGAAAATTTCATTAAGAGGTAATGCTGAGAATTCTTACAAAAACGGGGGAAAAAATATCGTTAATCTTGAGATGGAGCCTACCACACACTTGTATAAAGACAGACAGACAAACGAACACACCTACCCACACACACACACCCACACACCAAGCAGGGATAACAGGGAAGGCACTGCAATGGATCAGGGAATACCTGTCAGGAAGACAACAGCGAGTCATGGTACGTGGCGAGGTGTCAGAATGGGCGCCTGTGACGAGTGGGGTTCCACAGGGGTCAGTCCTAAGACCGGTGCTGTTTCTGGTATTTGTGAATGACATGACGGAAGGCATAGACTCCGAAGTGTCCCTGTTTGCAGATGATGTGAAGTTGATGAGAAGAATTGAATTGGACGAGGACCAGGCAGAACTACAAAGGGATCTGGACAGGCTGGAAGCCTGGTTCAGCAACTGGCTCCTAGAGTTCAACCCCACCAAGTGTAAAGTCATGAAGATCGGGTAAGGGCAAAGAAGACCGCAGACGGAGTACAGTCTAGGAGGCCAGAGACTCCAACCCTCACTCAAGGAAAAGGATCTTCGGGTGAGTATAACACCAGGCACATCTCCTGAGGCGCACATCAACCAAATAACTGCTGCAGCATATGGGCGCCTAGCAAACCTAAGAACAGCATTCCGACATCTTAATAAAGAATCGCTCAGGACCCTGTACACTGTGTAAGTTAGGCCCATACTGGAGTATGCAGCAAAAGTTTGGAACCCACACCTTGCCAAGCACGTAAGGAAACTAGAGAAAGTGCTAAGGTTTGCAACAAGACTAGTTCCGGAGCTAAGGGGTATGTCCTACGAGGAAAGGTTAAGGGAAATCAACCTGACGACACTGGAGGACAGGAGAGATAGGGATGATATGATAACGACATATAAAACACTGAGAGGAATCGACAAGGTGGACAGAGACAAAATGTTCCAGAGATGGGACACAGCAACAAGGGGTCACAATTGGAAGTTGAAGACTCAGATGAATCACAGGGATGTTAGGAAATATTTCTTCAGTCACAGAGTTGTCAGGAAGTGGAATAGTCTGAGAAGTGATGCAGTGGAGGCAGGATCCATACATAGCTTTAAGGAGAGGTATGATAAAGCTCATGGAGCAGGAAGAGTGATCCAGTAGCGGCCAGTGAAGAGGCGGGACGAAGAGCTGTGAAACGACCTCTGCAACCACAATTAGGTGAATAGTCACACACACACACACACACACACACACACACACACACCGCGCGCGCGCACAACAAAGAGGCGGGGCTACAAAGAGATGTGGACAGGCTGCGAGCCTGGTGCAGCAACTGGTTATTCGAATTTAACCCCGCGAAATGCAAAGTCATGAAGATCGGGGAAGAGCGAAGAAGACACGGCATTATGCCGCCCCTCCCCCACACACCTACCAAATCAAAAACACATACCATGAAAGATTATAATATAAATATTTGCACACTTACTGAGGTTTTATTACTTGTTGCAGAGTCGTTTACGCTTAATCACGTCCCTCAGCCGTGTAGGAAGACTCTCACGCAAATTCTTGAGGGTTTGGGGAGGTATATTATTCCATGCCTCATGTAGAGCAGCCTCCAGCCGCTGGATGAAACTGATATCCTTGCCCAGTAAACTTTATTTCACTATTGACCAGAGGTTCTCAATATGGTTTAGGCCTGGGGAATTGCCTGGGGAGTCATTAAAGAACCTCACTTCACAGTCCTTAAAGCCACTGAACTACAGATTTGGTGGTATGACAAGGTGCACCGTCCTGCATAAAAACCGTAGCCTCACACTTGGCAAACGCCTCAGGTAAATTGTCACACAATAACTCCAGGTAATTATACTGGTTTTTGGGATGCACAATGAGTTCACCAACACTCTGAGCACTGAAACACCCCTAGACCATGAGCGAGTCTGGGTGTTCGGTGGTCCCACGGGTGTAGCGTGGGTCTAGCGGGTCACTACCTCTGGGCCGGTACTCATGTCCCCCACGGTTACAGGTGACGGTGAAGGTTGCTTCATCACTTCAAAGTACTTCAGACCACTATTGAGGAGTCCAGTGAAGATATTTCTTTGCATAATCCAGCCTACGTTTCTTCTGTGGCTTGGAGAGGATCGGTTTCTTAACCTGGCGGTGACTACTGTAGCCCAGTTCTGACACACGTCTGTTAACAGTTATTACAGACACCTCTGAGAGAACATGTGAGTTCTTTTGTTTTAATTCTCTAGCATTTATCTTAGGTGTACTCTCTAACTGCGTCTTTAACACAGTTAAGGTATGAACAGATGTCTTCTTCGAGGGGCCAGGCCTAGGTTTGACAGATGGTAACTCGACACCGCCACCAGCCTTGAAACGCTGCACCCAGTTCTTCACTGAACGTTCACACACACACTAACATTCTCCACTATTTCTTTCATCTGGTGTCCAGCTTTGTGAAGCCCTATGATTTGAGCTATAATTTTAGGTGTTAAAGACTTCCTTTTACCCATAATCAAACATGTATAGCTTCAAAACCAAAGGGAACACCGGACAAAAGATGGGGTAGATGAGAGACAAAATTGCAACACTTCCTCTCACCACAGCAACCACGTGAGCACTGAGGAGTCACTGTGGAGTGTGGCGGCAGGCCGTGACGTCATGCTAACGGTTGCTATGCGGCATAATGCACTGACGAAAAAATACCCCTCTGCATGGTAGGCCTCTGATTTTCGTCACGGGATTATGCCGGAGCGCTCACCAGGCATAATGCCGTGACTAGCACTGTGTAACTTCTCTAAGTTATCTTTCATAATAATACTATTTCATTTAGTATCTGTGACTTACGGTTACTATATTTGGTGCATGTTTATCTATGAAGTTTTATTTGTCTGATGGCCTAACCTGGCTTTATAACTCTTTCCCTGATTCGTATTTTATTCATGTTAACTTATGCTTTATTTTTTGTGGCATGTATTATTTGTTTGTCTAATAAATCGTATCTAATAATTGTGTTAAGTTTTATTGTATGTTTACTTTACCTTAGTAAGATCTATTATTTTTTGTATTAATGTAATAGTCTTTACTTCTTATAAGTAAACAATTTTTCAGTCATATTCCTCCCCTTCTAATTTTAGTAAGAACTTTTATTTCTTTTATAAATAGTATCATTCGTCGTTAGTTTTGTGACTGAATCAAAAACACCAGACCAGACCCTGAAGAAATGCCAGAGATTTGATAGAGAACTTCCCGACTTTATTTCTCGGATTGAAAACGGTACTTTGAGAGACCCGACTAGGCATGTTGACCAGTGACTTGAAGGTCACCATGTATGCTATGACTGAGACAAGGCAAGTGCTAAACTATATCAACTATTGTTAGACCCGGAGATCTTTGGAAGCCTCCAGTGGAGTGGAGGCCTTAGTTTTAAATGGTTACAAGAGCCGTCATTAGGTGGGGATTATTGGTGAGGTGTGTCATAGTATGTAGTAAGATTGTTTTATTTTTTATGAATATGTTTAAGGGCTCAGCATAGATACAAATATTTCTTTGTGTTGGTGATTTTTTTTTTTTAAGTTACATGTGAGATGTGTTTATTAAACGAAGTTTTTCATGGGAATGTTTGATGAAAATAATAAATAGTAAAAGCTGGAGGAAGATAAAAAAAAACTTTGGCAACTTTTAAAGGTCCTTCTTCGGGGATATCTAATAAAAGTTTATTGTAAAGTACTATAAACACTTATATCAACTATGACTCAGAAAGCAACTTAAGGCTTCACTGCCATATGATTACTGAACACCGAGAGCAACACTGTTATACAGACACACAACACTACAGTCAATATTGCTTTATAGTGTCAAGATATTTAAGTAAAGTATCATATCTATTGCCATGATAATAATGTCAACAATAATATGGATACTAAAATACCGAAGTCTACAGAATCATTTAGTAGGACCATCCTGGCATCAGTAATATTATATTGATTGTTACCTGATACTGGGATCATCACTGACATTATCCTGTAGTGCAAGGATAATAATTTGGATAAGTTTCAACACTACCGCTCAGTTCCAGTATCCTTATTTTCTTAATCACTGTGTTCCTGAAAGCACATAACCACAGAAACTTTAAACACCTTCTACAACACCTGTTTTCCACTCAAATAAACATATGCGAGGGGAATGGTTTAATATGCCAGCAATAGGTGCACAGGCTTGTCAAACCATACATACGTACGGAATATTGAAGAACACATGGATGTAGGAGCTTAAAAAAAAATTGTTCGGGTAACCCTGGCACACGACCGGAGGAGCAGCTTTAAAAGCCACTGAAAGAGCGGGCAGTCACGTCCAGAGGTAAACAATCACTCCCGTCAGAGAGGCTTGTTGTCCTGGTGAGTTATCAGTCACAGATTCAATTAGCTGCCTAAATAAGACTCTCGATCGGAAACGAAGGTAAAGAGAGGACTGGTAAAGCTTTTAAGAACATGGAAATATTCAGAAATGAGAGCATTCTGAGAGATAATAACACTGGAAATAAGAATGAGGGTATATTCAGGAATGTAGGAACACTCACAAATGATGTAATAACTCAGAATGACAGAACATTCAGTAATGATGGCATTCACACACAATAAAGAACACTCAAGCTTGAGGGAATGCAGGTATATTCACGAATAAAAAATGTTAGCGAACGATGGAACATTCAATCGGGGATCGACTTCCGATATTTAACATGCCTCTCGAGAAGCCTGCCAAAATTCAGAGACGCCTGAATCCACACTGCCATCAATGCTTCAAACATCAGGTACCCAGTACCACCGGACACGTTGAAGCTACAGGAGTATTTTCATCCTCTTTGGAATACCAGTCTTCACGGGCCTTCCACCCAGGTAGAATGACCCGAAAAAAAAGAAACACTTTCACTATCACTGACCCCGTCACTGTCTTGCTAGAGGCTCACCGATGATGCATTTCAGATGCTCCTCCAAGCAAGCACTGTACACAAAACACGCCACTAAGGGATGGAAAACTCTAGTTCTAGATCTTTTGCACTTCCGTTCTTCGTCAGGAGCTATCCAGTGCTGCAAGAGGGTAAAGATTCTCTTAGAGGTAGGAATGTTTTTCTTCCGCATGGCCTACCCGTGAAAGAGATAGGCCAACCCCAAATCACCTACGCCCTCATACCTCCCATGAGAGGTATGTATGGGGGCCGAGAGAACTGAATGATTCAGAGAAAATTCTTGAAACTAATGATGCTTTGATAGCAGAATGATGACATATGGTATATGCTCTTCTTAGATATTATTTATTATTTTAACTGCTACACAAACTTGTTAGAGTTCTAAAAACTGCTGCTTTAATGAATAAAATACATTGGTAATAATTTAGTATGGATTTAAATTTTTTTTTTTTTTTTTCGTTTTATATCTTGCCTTTTTTAACAAGATTGGTGGCTGCCTGGGTCGAGGATGCGTGTCAGCCAAGGCTTTTTTGACAGGATTTGGCTCCCAATGCATTGTTTACCTCTGAGAATATTTTTTTCATTGGCCGATTGTAATATTACATAGCTCCTGACGAAGAGCTGGCAAAAATGCGAAAGGATTTGAGCTTGCTGTTTTCCATAAGACGCCACTTTCCTCCACTCATTCCGAACCTTGCATATAAAATTTCTTCTACCCCCCACCCCTTATATCCTTTCATCTTTTTCGCCACCTACCCTCTAAAACAGATTTATAAACCTTTTGATCCATCCTCTTTAAATATCTAAACCACTTTAATTACCACTCCTCATCACTCTGGAAAATACTTTCGGTAACTCCGCATCTCTTGATCCTCAAACAACTAATTATCTGCAAACATTGACTCAGACACATCTCCACTGCTTCCAGCCTCCTCCTCGCTGCAACATTTAAAACCAATGCTTCACACCCATATAAGAGTGATGGTACCATTATACTCTGGTACATTTTTTCCTTTTGCCTCCGTGGATAAAGTTCTTTGTCTCCACAGATGCCTCAGTGAGCCACCCACCTTATTTTCCTCGTCAATTCCATAGTTCATCTCATCTTCCATAGATCTCTCCACTGACAAGTCCATTCCCAAATATCTAAACACATTCACTTCCTCCAAACTCTCTCCTTCCAGTCTGATATCTAGTCTTTCAAAACAATTTTTTTTGTTACTTTCATCACCTTTCTCTTTCCTTTGTTCATTTTTTATTTCCTTACTTTACTTACCCTCTCAAATTCGTCTATCAGCCTTCGCAGCTTCTCTTCAGAATCTTCCAAAAGTACCGAGTCATTGACAAAAGTACCGTGTCATTGACAAAAGTACCGTGTCATTGACAAAAGTACCGTGTCTTTGACAAAAGTACCGTGTCATTGACAAAAGTACCGTGTCATTGACAAAAGTAACGTGTCATTGACAAAAAAGCAACAGTGACAGCTCTCACTTTGTATCAAATTCTTTATCTTCTAGTCTCACATCTCTCCCCATCACCCCTAGCATTCACTTCCGAATAAACCGAATCGGCGACTTTGCCCTAAAAGGCAATGCAATGTGACTCACGAAATCGTAATGACACGATTGCAAACAAACCATACCACGGGTATGGTTTGAACCCCACGGGTTCTAACCCCACCCGTGGTATGGTAAGCAATTCAATTTCTGCCGAGTTGAATTTGAGAGGAAATGTAAAAGAAGGAAATCATAAGTGAACAGAAAAAGAGCATTGAGATGATAATAAACAAATATATATTTAATGAAAGATTGAATATCAGTTTGGAGAGCAAGAGTATGGATGAATTAAATGTATTCAGATATTTGGGAACACACTGGTCAGTAAAGAGGCCTTTGAAAGAGGAGGTGAACTATGGAACTGACAAGTGGTAAAAGGAGGGTGGTGCTTTGACGCATCTGTGAAGGAAAAAAAATGATATGTACCAACGAACAGTAGCACCAACACTGGCATATGGAAAAATAAACACATAATCAGTATAATGTGATCCTGTTATTGACAACGTTTCGCCCATGCAGTGGGCTTTATCGAGTCACAGACAGATCTACCTGGTATCTCTCACAGCAATTATCTCTCACAGCATGTATCTCTCACAGCAAGTATCTTGCGATATCTTCTTGAAGCAAGTATCTTCTTGCAAGAAGTGTCTTCGAGCAGCGAGTATCTTCTTGAAGCAAGTATCTTCTTCCAAGAAGTGTCTTCGAGCAGCGAGTATCTTCTTGAAGCAAGTGTCTTCTTCCAAGAAGTGTCTTCGAGCAGCGAGTATCTTCTTGAAGCAAGTGTCTTCTTGCAAGAAGTGTCTTCGAGCCGCGAGTAACATCTTAATGAAATGACGGAGTTTAAGGTAAGGTTTATCTCTCCGCTCTGAGCCTGGGAGAGACCACGAATATACAGAGAGACGTCGTGACACATCACCTGCATTGACTGTCCTCAGACCCGTTGTGGTTCTGGTGGTAGTGGTTACTCTGAGGTTAGTGGGGAGGTGGGGGAGGAGAAGGGGAGGGGGTGTAAGGTGTATACATAGGAAGGAGCAAGTGGTGAGGTGTGTAGATGCGAAGGTGAGGTGGGGAGAATAGGTAAGTAGGTGGGAAGGAGTTAATAGTGGGGTGTGTAGGTGCTAAGATGTTAGCAATAGAGTGTGAAGGTGGTAAAGTGCGAGTAGTAGGGTGTGTAAGTGTTAAGGTGCGAATAGTAGGGTATGTAAGTGTTAAGGTGCGAGTAGTAGAGTATGTAGGTGGGAAGGTAATAGTGTACGTGGGAAGGTAATAGTGTAGGTGGGAAGGTAATAGTGTACGTGGGAAGGTAATAGTGTAGGTGGGAAGGTAATAGTGTACGTGGGAAGGTAATAGTGTAGGTGGGAAGGTAATAGTGTAAGTGGGAAGGAACAAAAGTGTTTGGGAATGTTGGTGTGAAGGAGTGGGTAGTGTGGAGGGCAGTTGGGAAGGAGCTAGTGGGAGGGCAGTGGGAGGGAAGAAGTTTGTGGGAGGTGCTCATGGCTTGGATGGTATCGTCCTCAGCTGACACACGGAGGGACCGGGATCGACTCCCAGTGTGGGTGGAAACAATTGGCATGTTTCCTTACCCCTTCAGCCTCTGTTCACCTAGCAGTAAGTAGGTACCTGTGTGTTACTAACCTTCAGCCCCTGTTCACCTAGCAGTAAATAGGTACCTGTGTGTTACTAACCTTACACCTTCAGCCCCTGTTCACCTAGAGGTAAATATGTACCTGTATGTTACTAACCTTACACCTTCAGCCCCTGTTCACCTAGCAGTAAGTAGGTACCTGTGTGTTACTAACCTTACACCTTCAGCCCCTGTTCACCTAGCAATAAATAGGTACCTGTGTGTTACTAACCTTACACCTTCAGCCCCTGTTCACCTAGCAATAAATAGGTACCTGTGTGTTACTAGCCTTACACCTTCAGCCCCTGTTCACCTAGCAGTAAGTAGGTACCTGGGGATTAACCAACTGTCGAGGGTCGCATCCTGGGGGACAAGATTAACCTAAGTTGCTGGAAATGCTCTGCATAACCAGGAGCTTTGTATGTATATTGGAGCATGCTAATGATGTCACCTAGGTCAGCATCAGCGGTATCATGTACCTGTAGAAATAAAGATTATGATTATTATTATTATTATTATTAATTTGGGAAGGAGCTAGTGGGAGAATATTTGAGAAGGAGGTATTATGAGGGAAGATGAGAGAGAGAGAGAGAGAGAGAGAGAGAGAGAGAGAGAGAGAGAGAGAGAGAGAGAGAGAGAGAGAGAGAGAGAGAGAGAGAGAGAGAGAGAGATAAGACTTTTTGTGTGTTTGGATACGTTCATTTGCGTTCATTTGGTTAGCTGAACTTCTGAGTCAGTGGATGGTTGGCTATCTAGACAGATGGCTGGTAGGTGACTGATTATTCATCAGTCTCCCTGTCAGGGCCGCAGTACGCGTGAGTGGCGATTCTGTTTGGCTGAAGTGAAACTCGTATTTCGGTATCAACTGCAAGCGTCCACATTTCAGCGGAATATATGTTTTGGTAAATATCAAGCCTCCAGTACTCTTTGTGTCGAATGAGGCATAATACTAAGCCTGAGGGAGGAGGGAGAGGCTGCAGGAAGAGGTTTGAGGTCAGTTTCTTATATTTTTTATCTTTTCTTGGCATTAAACAGAGTAATGAAAATTTACATACAGATGGGTATTTCTGGTTAAAAACACGTTAGGGATCACGGTCCTCCTGGTATAGTACAGGTACGACATTGATCACTCGCTCCTTGATCTAGTGCTACAGTGGTCACCCTCCATATACATTGTTACAGTGGTCACCCTCCATGTGTAGTGTTACAGCGATCACCATTCTCCATCTCCAGGACTACAGACCTAAAACGATCACGTGAAGAATCGGAAAGATTATTAAACCTTGCGAAGCTATACAATATGAGTTTTTGACCACCATATTTATGTGGGGAATTATAAATCTTTGTCAGGATTGTAGACAGGCGAAGGATGGGCAGGAGATTAATCACAACCGTAGAGATACAATTCCCGTCTTTGATATGTCTACCACATATTTAAGAAGTAATATGTCACTTGTTGTTTTGCCAATATATGTCCACAGTCAGAAACTCGTTTTACACACTTTCACCAAAATAATCTACTCATCGACCCTACATTTCGTTGTTCATTACTTTAATACACTTATGAAATACCTTAATTAGGTATCCCCGAGAGGGATCCTTTAAGAGGTTGCCCTAATTATTTTATATTTTTTTTCCTACTTTTCAATATTATTTTGCTCATAAGTCGAGAAAGTCTAAAGCAATCGGCTTCAAATTTTCAAAAAATCTGTACGGTAACGAGGACCAAATTGTAGGAACAATCAGCATGTTCACGTCCCCTATTACCTGGAGTTTACCTGGAGAGAGTTCCAGGGGTCAACGCCCCTGCGGCCCGGTCTGTGACCAGGCCTCATGTTGGATCAGAGCCTGATCAACCAGGCTGTTACTGCTGGCCGCACGCAGTCCAACGTACGAACCACAGCCTGGCTGGTCAGGCACTGACTTTAGGTGCCTGTCCAGTGCCTGCTTGAAGACAGCCAGGGGTCTATTGGTAATCCCCCTTATGTATGCTGGGAGGCAGTTGAACAGTCTTGGGCCCCTGACACTTATTGTGTTGTCTCTCAACGGGCTAGTGGCACCCCTGCTTTTCATTGGGGGGATGTTACATCGTCTGCCGAGTCTTTTGCTTTCGTAGGGAGTGGCTCTCGTGCGCAAGTTTGGTACTAATCCCTCTAGGATTTTCCAAGTGTATATAATAATGTATCTCTCCCGCCTGCGTTCCAGGGAGTACAGGTTTAGGAACTTCAAGCGTTCCCAGTAATTGAGGTGGTTTATTGCAGTTATGTGTGCCGTGAAGGTTCTCTGTACATTTTCTTGGTCAACAATTTCACCCGCCTTGAACCATTTCCCAGCACATTCGAATGATTCAGATAACCTCCAAAATTCTCAGTAGTGGAGTTTCAAACGTCACAAATGGTGCCAGAAATGGTGCCACAAATAAAGCCAGAAAGATACAATGATGACGGAGTGTGAAATTCCTACGTGAATGAACAAATCTGACGATTTTATGTGCAAAATTGTGTGACATTTTTATTCCTGTTAAATCTCGTTAAATAAATTTCAGTTTACCCTTTCTTATCAGCTTTAGTATTTAATAACTGTTATTAAGTTTTGTTTGAATGTAGGAAAATTTGTTGATGAAGTAAATTAATTAAAAAACTTGGAATCGTTGGTATCTGTACCATAAATTATTCTCCCTAACTAGAGAATAATGGAGGTATTAGGATGGTAGACAGCAACCACCCAGGGAGGTACTACCGTCCTACCAAGTGAGTAAAACGGAAGCCTGTAATTGTTTTACATGATGGTAGGATTGCTGGTGTTTTTTTTCTGTATCATAAACATGCAAGATTTCAGGTACGTCTTGTTACTTCTACTTACACTTAGGTCACACTACACATTCATGTACAAGCGTATACATACACACTCCTCTGGGTTTTCTCCTATTTTCTTACTAGTTCTTGTTCTTGTTTATTTCCTCTTATCTCCATGGGGAAGTGGAACAGAAGTTTTCCACTGTAAGTCATGCGTGTCGTAAGAGGTGACTAAAATGCCGGGAGCAAGGGGCTAGTAACCCCTTCTCCTGTATACATTACTAAAGTTAAAAAAAAGGGGATAAACTTTCGTTTTTCTTTTTGGGTCACCCCGCCTCGGTGGGATACGGCCGGTTTGTTGAAAAAAAGAACTAGAGAATAATTCATCTGATTGGCTTCAAACTATCACCACTGTGGTTTCTTCAGCGCAAGGTTCATCCTTCTTTTTTGTTTTAAATTAGAATCGTTGGAATCAGAATAATTACTGGAGAATCCCTATTCTTATCGGTTTGAAACTTTAACGGTTGGTGGAAAGTTTTGCGTTTAATGTAAGCTGCATAAATTTAAATTCGTCAGTTATATTAAACACATTGTTTCGCACATAATAGCTAAGGAATGCCTCTTCTGGATGGCTTCAAACCCTAAACGCCGGTGTGCCTTAACTGGAAATATTTTTGTATTGATTTTAGGCTGTGGCTGCCAATTTGTCATGTAAAGTAATTTTATTAAGATAGATGGTCTTAAAATTTAAATATTTTTTTCTTATGCGAACTGATGAGAAATTCAAAATAAAACATTTTCGCTCTTTAAGAGAGTTTATAAATTTAATGGGGATAGAATTTTCTATTTTTAGGATATAAGTTTCTCTGAGATAACATGAAAAATGTCTCTTCAATATAAAATCAAAGTTGTTGTTTGTTATTGAAAGGCTTGAATTAGATTTGACCCCAATGGAAATAAGTCACTCTGACTTTTTTGGGTTATCCCAGGTTCTCTACACTTATGCTGCTATGTATGATAATCTATGTAACTGTATTTGTGTATACCTGAATAAACTTACTAATGTCCTAATGTGTCATTTTTTAAGGAGCTTTGATACTGATTTCCAAATGATGTCCTGCGGATATCTCATCTCACTTGTTTGAAATCTTCATGGTTAATATTTAACTGCATTACAAATTTGTGCAACACAGGGACATAATTCTCGGCTGGTGTGGTCCTCACATGAAGAAGACCCAAGTTAGGACCCGTCCTGGCAAACCTACCTGAACCTGACTCATGCGGCTACCGAGGTGCATTCACTGCCTTGGGTAACAATACAATCAGATTCATTCCTAGGAAGGAGAGGTCAGATTCAATTTTCAGGATCAAATATTCCTCACCAGAGTCAGGGAATCTTATTTCAGGAGACAAGTAGATCTTCTGTATATATTCTAAGGCATCAGTAATTATTTTCGTATAATAAAGCATACATATGTGGAATATGCTAAGGCAAATCATAATTCATCTCAACAGAGGACTTTATCACAGATGGGGATGGAGGGTCTTCGCCCCCTTTCCGTCCTCCGGTCATGCGACTTAATTATTACCAAAAAGTAGGACCTTGAAATATTTTGTATATAGTGAGTTTAAACTGTTAAATCGTTCGTTTTAATATAGATAATTACGTTTAAAAAATTATGGAATATAGTAATGAATAGCATAAATGAATATGAACTCTGTTAATGGATCATGAAACTATGTTTAACACCCAACAAATACATTTCACAGATAATTACTTTCCGTGTTATACAATAATTTGAGTGAAATGTTACCGACCATTTTTGGGGCTATGACCCACATGGTCACTCCCTCCCCACAAGCTACAGAAACATTAGCGTACAGTTAAGAGCTCTATAATACTTACTCAGCTATGATTAGTTGTTAGGAGATTCTTGGGACATTTTGCTGAGCGAATGAGCACTAGTATCGTAAAGACGAAGTTAGTCTCTCTTGCGACTTCTAAAATGAGTCTGTTTGTACCAGATGAGTGTTGTTCAAGCCAATGTAAATTACGATGTAGTATTCGGGACGTTACTTTCACTGTATTTCAACAATAACTTTCTGTAAATCGTGTATTTATCACTTAAACCAATCATTTTTGGTATACGATCTGGCAGGCGCTATTTCTGATGAATTTTAGTCAATGACTGTGAACTATTGCTTCCTATATGCCTCTCTATTCGTGTGATTTGGCTCTTGTAACTGCTTGTTCGTGAAGAGGGAAGGGGTAAGGAACTCACACTTGCCGAAGAAAGTTCCTGGAAACTTTCTTCTGGGCAGAAATAATAGCAGGCAACTCATACTTAGTAAACAGAGGAACAAAGACTATTTTCATGAATGAATTAGTGCTGCTAGTAACGACGATGGTGATTGGTTGACAATTAAATTCCGGTATTTTCTGTGTATCTAAAAGTAGATTTATGAATGCAGATACGAATTAATTACCATTCGGATATTATATCCAATATTATAAGAACAAAAATTATTTGAAAAGGTGACCGAATATATTGTAAGGGATATGTTATTTTTTGATAACAGGTCCGCCACCATCATACATCAGTCATGTCAACTCATGTGAAGCATAATTTCGATAAACAAGTTGGTTAATTAAGTGAGGCTCGGTATTTATATGTATATAATATAAAATACTGCTTGTTGGGCAAGTACAGCAAACAGGGAGTAGAATGAAATTATCTCAGAGGCATCCACACCACCGTATGTCCTCGGATGACGGGTATAACACCCAGCTTAGCTGGGTGCGTTATTCTTGAGGATTGTGTGGTCCCGTGAACTAGAGCGTCATGAGTTTTCGCTCACCATGAGGCGAGCCAAAGCAGCAATACCACTCGTTCGTGGGTACTATAATATATATACATGTATATATATATATATATATATATATATAGTATACAAGATATGATGTAGGGCGTAATGACAGTAGTTTGTTGACTATGTATTGGTAGATAAAAGACTGTTGAGTAGACTTCAGGATGTACATGTTTATAGAGGGCTACAGATATATCAGATCACTTTTAGTTATAGCTACAGTGGGAGTAAAAGGTAGATGGGATACAAGGAAAATAGAATCAGTAAGTAAAGAGAGGTGAAGGTTTATAAACTAAAAGAGGAGGCAGTTAGGGTAAGATATAAACAACTATTGGAGGATAGATGGGTTAGTGAGAGTGTAGGCAATGGGGTCGAAAATGTATGGGGTAGATTTAAAAATGTAGTGTTAGAGTGTTCAGCAGAAGTTTGTGGTTACAGGCGAGTGGGTGCAGGAGGAAGAGGAGCGATTGGTGGAATGATGATGTAAAGAGAGTAGTAAGGGAGAAAAAGTTAGCATATGAGAGGTTTTTACAAAGTAGAAGTGATGCAAGGAGGGAAGAGTATATGGAGAGAAAAAGAGAGGTTAAAGAGTGGTGAAGCAATGTAAAAGAGAGCAGATGAGAGAGTGGGTGAGATGTTATCAGCAAATTTTGTTGAAAATAAGAAAAAGTTTTGGAATGAGATTAATAAGTTGAGGAAGCCTAGAGAACAAATGGATTTGACAGTTAAAAATAGGAGAGGAGAGTTATTAAATGGAGTTAGAGGTATCGGGAAGATGGAGAGAATATTTTGAGGATTTGTTAAATGTTGATGAAGACAGGAAGCTGTGATTTCGTGTGTAGGGCAGGAGGAATAACATCTTGTAGGAGTGTGGAAGAGCCAGTTGTGGGTGTAGGGGAAGTTCGTGAGGCAGTGGGTAGAATGAAAGGGGGTAAGGCAGCTGGGATTGATGGGATAAAGATAGAAATGTTAAAAGCAGGTGGGGATATAATTTTGGAGTGGTTGGTGCTATTATTTAATAAATGTATGGAAGAGGGTAAGGTACCTAGGGATTGGCAGAGAGCGTGTATTGTTCCTTTGTATAAAGGCAAAGGGACAAAAGAGAGTGCAAAAATTATAGGGGAATAAGTCTGTTGAGTGTACCTGGTAAAGTGTATGGTAGAGTTATTATTGAAAGAATTAAGAGTAAAACAGAAAGCAGGATAGCAGATGAACAAGGGGCTTTAGGAAAGGTAGGGGGTGTGTAGACCAAGTGTTTACAGTGAAACATATAGGTGAACAGTATTTGATAAGGGTAAAGATGTTTTTGTGGCATTTATGGATTTGGAAAAGGCTATGATAGGGTAGATAGGGGCAATGTGGCAGATGTTGCAGGTGTATGGAATAGGAGGAAGGTTACTGAAAGCAGTGAAGAGTTTTTATGAGGATAGTGAGGCTCAGGTTAGAGTGTGTAGGAGGAAGGGACTATTTCCCAGTAAAAGTGGGCCTTAGACAAGGATGTGTGATGTCACCTGGTTGTTCAATATATTTATAGATGGGGTTGTAAGAGAAGTGAATGCGAGGGTCTTGGCAAGAGGTGTTGGGCTAAAAGATAAAGAATTAAATGCAAAATGGGAGTTGACACAGTTACTTTTTGCTGATGATACTGTGCTTATGGGAGATTCTAAAGAAAAGTTGCAAAGGTTAGTGGACGAGTTTGGGAGAGTGTGTAAAGGTAGAAAGTTAAAAGTGAACATAGATAAGAGTAAGGTGATGTGGGTATCAAACGATTTAAATAAAGAAAAATTGGATATCACATTGGAGAGAGGGATTATGGAAGAAGTAAATGTTTTCAGATATTTGGGAGTTGATGTGTCAGCGGATGGGTTTATGAAGGATGAGGTTAACCATAGAATTGATGAAGGAAAAAAGGTGAGTGGTGCATTGAGGTATCTGTGGAGACAAAAAACGTTATCCATGGAGGCAAAGAAGGGAATGTACGAAAGTATAGTGGTACCAACACTCTTATATGGGTGTGAAGCATGGGTTGCAAATGCTGCAGCGAGGAGGAGGCAGGAGGCAGTGGAGATGTCCTGTCTAAGGGCAATGTGTGGTGTAAATATTATGCAGAAAATTCGGAATGTGGAAATTAGGAGAAGGTGTGGAGTTACTAAAAGTATTTGTCAGAGGGCTGAAGAGGGGTTGTTGAGGTAGTTTGGTCATTTAGAGAGAATGGATCAAAGTAGAATGACTTGGAGAGCGTATACATCTGTAGGGGAAGGAAGGCGGGGTAGGGGTCGTCCTAGAAAAGGTTGGAGGAAGGGGTAAAGGAGGTTTTGTGGGCGAGGGGCTTGGACTTCCAGCAAGCATGTGTGAGCGTGTTAGATAGGAGTGAATGGAGACGAATGGTTTTGGGACATGACGATCTGTTGGAGTGTGAGCAGGGTAACATTTTGTGAAGGGATTCAGGAAACCAGTTAATTGATTTAGTTGGACTTGAGTCCTGGAAATGGGAAGTACAATGCCTGCACTTTAAAGGAGGGGTCTGAGATAGTGACAGCTGGGAGGGACTTTTCTCAGCTGTCGTATCTGAGCTCCTCTGCAAAGACAGTGATTATGTATGAGTGTGGTGAAAGTGTTGAATGATGATGAAAGTATTTTCTTTTGGGGATTTTCTTTCTTTTGGGTCACCCTGCCTCGGTGGGAGACGGCCGACTTGTTGAAAATATATATATATATATATATATATATATATATATATATATATATATATATATATATATATATATATATATATATATATATATATATGTCGTGCCGATTAGGTAAAACTTGCGATTTTGGCTTAAATAGCAACGCTCACCTTGCCATATAAGACAAGTGAAAATTTGTGTATACAATAATTTCGCCAAAATCATTCTGAACATAACGAAAAAATATATTTCATTGTGTTTGTTTATTATTAAATTAATGTTAACGTATCTAAAATATATTTAGTTGGGTTAGGCTAAATTAAATTGCGCTTGTTGTAATAAGGTTAGGTAGGTTTTCAAAGTTTCTCTTGGTACAAAATTATAAATTCTTACATTAACATAAATGAAAAAATATATCTTTAAACGTATAAGATAAAATTTTAGAAAGGACTTAATTTTAGATGAGTTCTTGTAATTGACCAGTTTTACCTAATCATGACACACACACACACAATATATATATATATATATATATATATATATATATATATATATATATATATATATATATATATATATATATACTATATATATATATATATATATATATATATATATATATATATATATATATATATATATATATATATATGTCGTGCCGATTAGGTAAAACTTGCGATTTTGGCTTAAATAGCAACGCTCACCTTGCCATATAAGACAAGTGAAAATTTGTGTATACAATAATTTCGCCAAAATCATTCTGAACATAACGAAAAATATATTTCATTGTGTTTGTTTATTATTAAATTAATGTTAACGTATCTAAAATATATTTAGTTGGGTTAGGCTAAATTAAATTGCGCTTGTTGTAATAAGGTTAGGTAGGTTTTCAAAGTTTCTCTTGGTACAAAATTATAAATTCTTACATTAACATAAATGAAAAAAATATATCTTTAAACGTATAAGAGAAAATTTTAGAAAGGACTTAATTTTAGATGAGTTCTTGCTAATTGACCAGTTTTACCTAATCGGCACGACATATATATATATATATATATATATATATATATATATATATATATATATATATATATATATATATATATATATATATATATATATACAGTGAACCCCGCCTAACGAGCACCCCGGAAATCGTACAATTATGTAAGTATAATATTGTAAGTGCTTGTGGAAGTGTATTTTTGGGGGTCTGAAATAGACTAACCTACGTGACATTATTTCTTAAGGAAGTAAATTCGTTCGGTAATGGCACTTGAGCAGGCTTCTGGAATGAATTTTGCCCGTTAGGCGGGGGTCCACTGTATATATATATATATTTATATCACACTGCGGCTAGCCGGGGGATCGAACTCGTGACGTTTTAGACCGCCATATGGAGAGCAAAAATTCACGATGCTCTAAACCACTGGACCATACAATCCTAAAAACAACTTGAGCCTAGCTTCAAGTTGCGAGGACATACGATGATGTCTGTCCCGCTAAAGTTAATTAGGTATCCCTGAAGGAGTATCTTTGAGAGGTTTCTTGATTTTTTTTTCTTTTTATGTTCTACCTGCTTCATATTGATTTTAATTTCCTCATAACTTAAGAATCCCTCATCCAGTCGTCTTCTATATACTCCTTTAAATATACCAACTTTCTTCTAGGTAGGATAAACGAGTGTCCAAATTTTGATGTCTGTCAGAGGCGGTTTTCTTCACCCAGTGGACGGAAATAAGATTTCTGAATGAACTACGTAGCATTGTGTATAAGGCACCCACACATACATATAATTCAATGGATCTTGCCCAAGGTACATTACATAAGCGTTGAAAATTTGAGGCTGACCGAATAAGACTTTCTCGAGTAAAAACGAAAATGTGTGAGAGGAAACAAATATGTTGCTTAGAATATTCCGAAAAAATGAGAAAAACTCCCCTTTTTAAAATTAAAACCAACATAAACAGCACCTTTTTTTTTTTTTTTTTCAAATTTTCTCTTCTCATTGGCATTCTATTTCAATTCTCTTCTCATTAACATTCTATTCTCTACAATCCTCTAAGAACAAATTTTTGACCTTCCTTCCACAGTAGCTTTCAAGCAATACTTTGTTCACCCTCATTCCTTGGATACCTCTGACATTCGCTCTATTTTAGTCATTGTTTTAATCGAGAAGAAAGAACCGTAGAATGTCTCTTCTGATTAGAAATAAGTCACAATATTTGATTAGATTTTGACTCTAACGAGAATATACAAATTCTGAGCAGTTTCAGCCTTAATGTTCTTTTGTATTTTAGGATATTGGTCTCTCAGAGATAACAAGAGAATGCCTCTTCAGCTTGGCTTCAGAGCTGATGATTTTCACTGTAACACTGCACAACAACTTACATAAGTTACATCCATTTTACCACATAACAGTTCATTAAGATTCAAGCAAGAAAAGTGCTAATAAATTCTTCAGCTGGACTTAATCGGAAGAAGGACAACTAAGGTTACAGTCCCTAGCCGCATCTTACCTGGGGAAAAACAATAAAACATCCTGGTATGCTAAATGCATACCCATGACTCACAAAATCGTAATGACACAGTTGCAAACAAATAACTGCTTGTGGGTTTTAGGAATCCCTCGCCATGAGTTCAAGTCCCACCCGTTCAGTGGTTTGTGTAAACCATCATTTCTCTTGCTTTTTCAAAACTTATTTTTGTTAATCAGTTTCTGTTTACTTCCGGCTGAGGAAGTAAACACTAAACAAATGGTGGGTTTTCTTACGTGGATTTGGCTTCAGAAACTCAGATGGCTCATCCTTTTGGGTCCCAGCTTTATGATATAATTTAAGCGGATAAAAAAAAGCTTGACAGTAATCATTTACAATTACAATTGCCTTTTAATCTAAGAGTTCCATTATGAATACAAATGAAATTTCTAAAACAATAATTAATTACATTCAACTTCAATTACAATTACTCTAAGCCTGCTTGAGGCACTACGTAATTATGCTAAAAAAAAGTTATAATGAATCCTCATCTCGTCTTACCTACGCAGTTCACGTAAATATAATTAAAAAAAATTGTCATTCACATATTTCGAGTCAAGTACAGTGGTACCCCGGATTTCGTCAATAATTCGTTCCAGAATGCTGTTCGAGTGCCGTTACCGAACGAATTTGTTCCCATAAGGACGAATATTAATTAGATTAGTCCATTTCAGTCCCCCAAAAATACACTTACAAAAGCACTTACAAAAATACACTTACATAAATGTTCGAGTTGGGAGCTGTACGAAATCCGGGGTACCACTGTATTACTTCAGAGCAATAAAGAAGCTTGGTAATAAGTCGGAACTTAACAAATTAATTTTACATGTTTTTCACAAGGACTTAATATTAGATTATTGAAAATATTCCAAAGTTGCGGTAAGAAGATTAAGTCAGCCTTAATATATTCACGGGTTTTGTCAGAATATTTTATGCAAAAATTTCAAACCCCCAAATATCAATTTTCCACCTTAAGTATATTATAGAGGGAAAAAAAACCGTTGCTGTTAACTGGTATCGTACGTAAAAATGACTAAGCAATGAGTAATTTGACGTAATTATTACATATTCTTTTGAATAATTGTGGATATGTATATAGACCATATTGTCGTTTCTTTTGTAATATTAATAAAGGAATATCTGGAGAACATAACTTGTGCAGCGAACCCAGAGTATTGGTAATATGTTCACCTCTTACATACACTTCTACACTCACTGGTCACTTTATTAGGTACATCCTTCTAGTACTGGCTTCATGTTGTTTACACCAAATTCCGACCCTCTGTCTTGCTAGGCAACTTTTCTGAAGCCCACATAAAAAACAATGTTGATCTCATTGACGGATTACAAGATGTTAACATGTCTAATGATTTTTACACTAGTAAATTTAGATGCCACTGCGTTGTTCACCCGAGTGCCGTTTCCGATTTGCTATGTTCGATACTAATGTTACGCTTTTTGACTGTATAACGTTAATGAAAGTTATGGCTCCTAAAGGGTAAACAATCTGCTATGCCAAGGGGCATTTATATTATTTAAAATAGTAAAAGAAACCACTCTAGGGCCAGCTTCTTGTTATTGATTAAATACCACTCGCTCGTGTTTACAATAATATATGTACAGCTGGTGAAGGCTAGTACACCAAACGGGGAGTAGAATGAAATTAGCTCTGACGCACCCACACCATCGTATGTCATATATATATATATATATATATATATATATATATATATATATATATATATATATATATATATATATATATATATATATATATATATATATATATATGTCGTGTCGAATAAGTAAAACTTGTGATTTTGGCTTAAATAGCAATGGTCTAGTCACGGAGCTAAGGATCATGTCCTACGAGAAGAGGTTAAAGGAAATCGACCTAACGACACTAGAGGAAAGGAGAGATAGGGGGGATATGATAACGACATATAAAATACTGAGATGAATCGACAAGGTGGACAGAAACAAGATGTTCCAGAGATGGGACACAGCATCAAGGGGTCAAAATTGGAAGTTATTTCATCAGAAGAATCACAGGGGTATTAGGAAGTATTTCTTCAGTCACAGAGTTGTCAGGAAGTGGAATAGTCTTGAAAGTGATGTAGTGGAGGCAGGAACCATACACAGCTTTAAGAAGAGTTATGGTAAAGCTCATGGAGCAGGGAGAGTGACCTAAGTAGCGACAGTGAAGAGGCAGGGGCAGGAGTTGTGACTCGACCCCTGTAACCACAACTAGGTGAGTACGACTTGGTGAGTACACCTCCATCCACAATTAGGTAAGTACACATACATACACACTCATCTCACCCCCAAACTAATATTCACAGGCACTGTTCAAACACCAAACTTACCCATGCCCAGAAACACTTACATTTCCATCATACACTCCCACTTCCCACAACTCTTGCAATTCCCACAACTCTTGCACTTCCCACAACTCTTGCACTTCCCACATACACACTCGCATCCCTCACACACACAGCCCAATATTCGCCTGTAATAGATGTGGACGTTTTTACATTAGGGACATGGAGAGCTGGATGAGAATAATTTCCTCGTTAACAACTGCTTGACTTTTACCTAAATGGACCACCATCCCCGACTGTTGAATACACAACACTGATGCTCAACATATACACTTGGCAAGCACAGTGTATATATTGCGACACGCGTATATAAATTTACTTTATAGTGGAGTGTCATATCCCACAATAACATTAAAATTGAGATCGTTGTGATAAAAGCATCAAATTTGGCTCACTTGTTGAGACATGTTATGAACACATCTGGCCATCGTGTTCTGTCATGGCCATTTTCAAAAAATACAATCTCTTTTTACTATAAATTCATATATACTCTCGACTTCGCAAGATTGCATGTTGCTAGTGGATGTTATTTGGCTTGTCCAAAGGGACCTATGAATAGCTAATAATTTAAATTTGTCCGAGTGGACCAACCAACGCATTTATTAGACACTGAAGTACCAATGAAAACATAGTTACGGTGAATGTACTGAACGCTGATTGGTGGTTGTTGTTGTCGTGGTGGGGATAGTGATGGTGCTGGTTATTATGGAGGTCTGGTGGTGCATCAAAATAAATATATGATATTTATGTATATTTTATTTTTTCTCGGTCACTGATAAGTGTATGGCGGTGGAGGCTAATGAAGAGTAGACTCACCTTAACATTATTACGCAAACATCATGTCCAGGGGCTATAAAGTATCGAAATTAAGCATCTCAGTCTTTCAGTGACCTCATTTCCATCTCAGTCCTGGAGTTTACCTGGAGTTTACCTGGAGAGAGTTCCGGGGGTCAACGCCCCCGCGGCCCGGTCTTTGACCAGGCCTCATAGTGAATCAGGGCATCATCAACCAGGCTGTTACTGCTGGTCGCACCCAATCCAACGTACGAACCACAGCCTGGCTGGTCAGGTACCGACTTTAGGTGCCTGTCCAGTACCTGCTTGAAGACAGCCAGGGGTCTATTGGTAATCCTTCTTATGTATGCTGGGAGGCAGTTGAACAGTCTTGGGCCCCTGACACTTATTGTGTTGTCTCTCAACGTGCTAGTGGCACCCCTGCTTTTCACTGGGGGGATGTTACATCGCCTGCCGAGTCTTTTGCTTTCGTAGGAAGTGACACTCGTGTGCAAGTTTGGTAGTAATCCCTCTAGGATTTTCAAGTGTATATAATAATGTATCTCTCCCGCCTGCGTTCTAGGGAGTACAGGTTTAGGAACTTCAAGCGTTCCCAGTAATTGAGGTGGTTTATCGCAGTTATGGGTGCCGTGAAGGTTCTCTGCACATTTTCTAGGTCAGCAATTTCACCTGCCTTGAAAGGTGCTATTAGTGTGCAGCAATATTCCAGCCAAGATAGAACAAGCGACCTGACAAGTGTCATCATAGGCTTGGCATCCCTGGTTTTGAAGGTTCTCATTATCCATCCTGTCATTTTTCTAGCAGATGCGATTGTTACAATGTTATGGTCCTTGAAGGTGAGATCCTCTGACATGATCACTTCCAGGTCTTTGACGTTAGTTTATCGCTCTATTGTGTGGTTGGAATTTGTTTTATACTCCGATGAAATTTTAATTTCCTCACGTTTTCCATATCGAAGTAATTGAAATTTCTCATCATTGAACTTCATATTGTTTTCTGCAGCCCATTTAAAGATTTGGTTGATGTCCGCCTGGAGCTTTGCAGTGTCTTCAATGGTGGACGCTGTCATGCAGATTCGGATGTCATCTGCAAAGGAAGACACGGCACTGTGGTTTATATCCCTGTCTATGTCCGATATGAGGATGAGGAACAAGATGGGAGCAAGTACTGTGCCTTGTGGAACAGAGCTTTTCACTGTAGCCGCCTCAGACTTTACTCTGCTGACTATTACTCTTTGTGTTCTACTTGTTAGGAAATTTTAGATCCATCTACAAACTTTTCTTGTTATTCCTTTATCACGCATTTTGTGTGCTATCACACCATGGTCACACTTGTCAAAGGCTTTTGCAAAGTCTGTGTATATTACATCTACATTCTGTTTGTCTTCTAGAGCATCCAGGACCTTGTCGTAGTGGTCCAGTAGTTGGGACAGACAGGAGCGACCTGCTCTAAACCCATGCTGCCCTGGGTGTGTAACTGATGGGTATCTAGATGAGTGGTCTGTAGTTCTTTGCTATTGCTTTACTGCCCCCTTTGTGGAGTGGGGCTATGTCTGTTGTTTTTAGTAACTGTGGGACGACCCCAGTGTCCATGCTCCCTCTCCATAGGATGTTAAAAGCACGTGATAGGGGTTTCTTGCAGTTCTTGATGAACACGGTGTTCCATGAGTCTGGGCCTGTGGCGGAGTGCATGGGCTTGTCATTTATCGCCTTTTCGAAGTCATTCTGGGTCAGGATAATATCAGATAGGTGTGTGTCTACCAAATTCTGTCTCTCATAAAAAATTCTTTTAGGTCTTCGACTCTCAGTCGAGTCATACTGGGACTTTAGTAGCTCACTCATTTCCTTGCTGTCATCTGTGTAGGACCCATCCCGTTTAAGTAGGGGCCCAATACTGGATGCTGTTCTCGACTTTGATTTGGCATAACAAAATAAATACTTTGGGTTTCTTTCAATTTCATTTATGGCTTTTAGTTCTTCCCGCGTTTCTTGACTCCTGTAAGATTCCTTTAGCTTTAGTTCGATGTTTGCTATTTCTCTGACCAATGTCTCCCTACGTATTTCTGATATATTGGCCTCTTGCAGCCGCTCTGTTATTCTTTGCCTTCGCTTGTATAGGGAGAGCCTTTCTCTTTCTAGTTTACATCTTCTGCTTTTCCTTAAGGGAAAATGCCTTGAGCATACCTCAAGTGCCACAGAGTTAATTTGTTCTAGACATAGGTTAGGATCCATGTTGCTTAGGCTGTCTTCCCAGTTTATATCATTTAGAACTTGGTTTACTTGAGAGTCTCAGAACTCCTGACCGACGCGTTAGCCACTGGGCCAGTGGCTAACGCGTCAGTCTGGAGTTCTGAGACTCTCTGATCGCGGGTTCTAACCCCACCCGTGGTATGGCTTTTTTTTAGACGACTAACACCCAGGTACCTATTTTACTGATGGGTGAACAGGGACGACAGGTATAAGGAAACACTCCTAATGTTTCCACCCCTGCCGGGAACTGAACCACAGACCCTCAGTGTGTGAAGCGAGAGGCTTGCCTACCAGCCTACGGGCCACCTAAAAAGAGGTTCGATAAAGCTCTTGGAGAAGAGAGTGGGCTTGTAGCGACCAGCAAAGAGGCGGGGCCAGGAGCTACGAATCAACCCCTGCAACCTCAAATAGGTAAGTACAGAACACCAGGTGTTTGTTAGGGGGAACTAACTCCACAAACCTTACTCTAGAGCCGAGCACAGTAATGGGTATGGTTGTGGGATTCGTCTGATATCTTTGATATGATGGTAACCTGTGATGAGGTGTCTAACCTTTTCTTAGGAAAGTCTCGAAGTCATTCTTAAGATGACCTTTACTTTTAAATATTCATGCAAGTAGTTCATCTAGAGATGTAACAGTTAATTAAAATCTAAAACATACATAATAGTAGCGTGTTTGTGTGTGTTTGTATGTGTGTGTGTGTGTGTGTGTGTGTGTGTGTGTGTGTGTGTGTGTGTGTGTGTGTGTGCGCGCACAGGGAAAGACGTATGTTAGGTATTAGTGCAATACATCAAGTTCCTGCCCTCTCATAGTGAAGGAGTGAACAACGTGAAGGAGACTTGCTATATAGTAGGAGTGGGTGTGGAACACTGGAGCAAGTATGGTACAAAGGCTTGGAACCTGGAGAAGGTATGGTACAACGGAGCGGGTTTGGAACACAGGAGAAGCAGACATGGAATACCGGAACGGGTATGGAACACAGCAGGAGCGAGAATAGCACACTGGGTCGGGTATGACACACAAAAAAGGCATGGAACACTGGAGTGAGTATGGAACATTGGAGCGGGTATGGAACAAAGAAGGAGCAGGCTAAATATCACAGAAGGAGTATGATGTACTTCTTAGCCTACATCTTAACCACACAGCTAAGAAACTGGAACACCAAAATGCATAATGAGTAAAAATAGATAAGATTTGAGGACATAAATCACACAAGTGTAGAGAGCAGAGGAGCAAATTCGCCAGGAGTGAAAAAGAACTAAACAAATGCAACAAGTGAGGTTCAAGTGAACATTGCCAACATGAGCCACCTGTGTGCAGCATACTTGCCTGAAGACGCCATTTACAGTAGCGACAATTGCAGTAGTTAAGGCAGGGTAATGGCTCGGAAAGACTGGGTCGCATGGCCTCCAGCACGACACTAAGTGTGTGTGTGTGTGTGTGTGTGTGTGTACTCACCTAATTGTGGTTGCAGGGGTCGAGTCTCAGCTCCTGGCCCCGCCTCTTCGCTGTCCGCTACTGGGCCTCTGCTCTCCCTGCTCCATGAGCTCTATCATACCTCGTCTTAAAACTATGTATGGTTCCTGCCTCCACTATATCTTTCTCTAGACTATTCCACTTCCTGACTACTCTGTGGCTGAAGAAATGCTTCCTAACATCCCTTTGACTCATCTGAGTCTTCAGCTTCCAGTTGTGTCCCCTTGTTTCTGTGTTCCCTCTCTGGAACATCCTGTCCCTGTCTACCTTGTCGATTCCCCGCAGTATTTTGTATGTCGTTATCATGTCTCCTCTGACCCTTCTTTCCTCCAGTGTTGTTAGTCCTATTTCCCTCAACCTTTCTTCATAGGACAGACCCCTGAGTTGTGGAACTAGCCTTGTCGCAAATCTTTGCACTTTCTCTAGTTTCTTTACGTGCTTGACCAGGTGTGGGTTCCAGACTGGTGCTGCATATTCTAGTATGGGCCTGACGTACACGGTGTACAGTGTCTTGAACGATTCCTTGTTTAGGTAACGGAACGCTAATCTTAGGTTTGCCAGTCGCCCATATGCTGCCGCAGTTATCTGGTTGATGTGTGCCTCCGGAGACGTACTTGGCGTTATACTCACCCCAAGGTCTTTCTCCTTTGCCGAGGTTTGTAGCCCTTGTCCACCTAGCCTGTACTCTGTCAGCGGTCTTCTTTGTCCTTCTCCGATCTTCATGACTTTGCATTTGGTGGGATTGAATTCGAGAAGCCAGTTGCTAGACCAGATGTCAAGCTTGTCCAGGTCTGTTTGAAGTCCTGCTTGGTCCTCTTCCGATGTGATTCTCCTCATTAATTTCACATCATCTGCGAACAGAGACACTTCTGAGTCTATCCCATCCGTCATGTCATTTACATATACCAAGAATAACACTGGTCCTAGGACCAGTGTGTGTGTGTGTGTGTGTGTGTGTGTGTGTGTGTGTGCACTTACCTACTTATATGTAATTACCTACCAATATACGGTTGTAGGTGTCGAGTCTTAATTCTTGGCCCCGCCCTTAACCTTCTGCTTTACAGATTCTCTATCTCCTAGCCTCGTGGGCCCAGCCATACTTATTCATAAAAAATATACCGAATGTTAATTCACAAGTTTGTCCAGATCATTCCACTTCTTGACCATCCTGAGACTGATCACATACTCCCTGACATTCCTATGACATAATTGTGTCAAGTGTGCTCTCTTGTACCTTTTTCCCACCTTTCTTGCAGTCTATCCTTGTCTAACCTTTCAAATCCCTTCAGTATTTTGTATGTTGCTATCATGTCTCTCGTTGTTCTTCTATTCTCTAGTGTCGTCAGATTTAGTTCTTTTACCCTAGCTTTGTTGTATATATTTGCACCTTTTTCACTTTCTTAATATGTTTTATTAAGGGTTGGTTCCATGCTGGTGCTACATACTCTAAGAGCCTGAAATATTTGTATAAAGGGACATAAATGACTTCATTGAGATTCCCGATTGCTACTCTTAGTTTTGTCAAACTAGCAATAAGCAGAAGTTATTTGGTTGATGTATTCCTCTGGCAATATTATTCGTACAATGAGGTTTGCAACATCTGTCCCACTAGCCATTACTCACCTTCCATTCTTCTTGCCTTATCCCCAGTATGAGGATGAATTCAAGCAACCACTCAATTGACGAAACTTGCAATTTGCCTGATCCATCTGTATCCTTTCCTTGACTTCAACATTTTTTATTCTCCTCAGTAGTCTTGCATCATCAACATCCAGGGATCTTACATCATCAACATCCAGGGATCTTGCATCATGAACATCCAGGGATCTTGCATCATCAACATCCAGGGATCTTGCATCATCAACATCCAGGGATCTTGCATCATCAACATCCAGGGATACTTCTGATCCACTCATTTCTGTTATGTCATTCACGAATACCAAGAGACGGTACTGGTCCTCATATCGATGCTTGTGGAACCTCGCTACTTACACTCCCTTATTCTCACATGTTTTTTTTTGGTGGGACAACCAAT
This sequence comes from Cherax destructor, assembly GCA_009830355.1. Lineage (NCBI taxonomy): Eukaryota > Metazoa > Arthropoda > Malacostraca > Decapoda > Parastacidae > Cherax > Cherax destructor. Next base: position 79,530 of record WNWK01004384.1, on the reverse strand, counting down.
CTTTGTCTCCTTTACCTAAGATAAAGACTGAAAATAACACAATTCCGTGACTGGAACACAACATAAACAAACCTCTCACTTGAGAATGAAACTTATATAGACGTTTCAGTCAGACTTTACCATTAACTTGTCACACACTGTGACAAATAACCCGCACATGTGCAGGTTATTTGTGAATTGTTCCAGTCACGGTATTGTGCCTTTTTTTTTTGTTATTAAATAATTCTTCTGCTCAGTTCCAAACTTTCAGCACCGGCTTGTCTCATGAGGAAAATTTTGAAAATTCAAATGGGCTTCGGTGGCTCAAGTTTTGCATTTTTTTTGGTACAATTTCTGGAGAATTATGCTGACCTTCCTGAAGCACCAAGAAATTTAGCTCTCAGGATAAAAATTTAAAGAAACCATTATTTAGGGGAAAATAATAAGGGTTTCTTTAGACTTTTAGATAAAAGACTTTAGACTTTTAGATTAAAATATTAATTTTTATCTAAAAGTCAACAGTAAATTTTAAATATTATTATTTTTTTTAAATATATTTTAGTTATCTGGTCTATCATATGTCAGGCAGAATCATCCTGTGTGAATATGTTTAAAAATATATCACAGTATTTGTTTCTGTGACATACACCGGAGACCAACTCCGTTGAAAACCGGAGACCAACTCCGTTGAAAACCGGAGACCAACTCCGTTGAAAACCGGAGACCAACTCCGTTGAAAACCGGAGACCAACTCCGTTGAAAACCGGAGACCAACTCCGTTGAAAACCGGAGACCAACTCCGTTGAAAACCGGAGACCAACTCCGCTGAAAACCGGAGACCAACTCCGTTGAAAACCGGAGACCAACTCCGCTGAAAACTGGAGACCAACTCAGCTGAAAACCGGAGACCAACTCCGTTGAAAACCGGAGACCAACTCCGCTGAAAACTGGAGACCAACTCAGCTGAAAACCGGAGACCAACTCCGCTGAAAACTGGAGACCAACTCAGCTGAAAACCAGTCTGGAGAGTAGGCAGTGACAGTAGAGTTTTATAAAAGCCAAGTTAATTATACGTAGTAAAATAGAGTGGGCGAACTCGAAAAAAATCCAAATAGAAATAATTTTGGTGCCATTTGATGTAGAATTATTTTCTAAATCATATATTTATAATCCTAATCAGTTCATTTTTGGGGGATTTTTTTTTTTTACAAGGATTTAAAATAAGAATCCTTCAAGGCCGTTTTTTCTTATTTTCGATTAAATGAATTATGGTTATTATAATTGTCTTTATGTATAATTTACTGTATGTCTTGTGATCACCAGTTTTGTCATGAATGACCATGACAGGTTCATTGTTGTTGCAGGATTCACCACATTATGCACATGCCGTAACACATTTTTAAACCACTTTTACGACAATTACACTGATTTGTGCCACATGGATTATTTCCTGTTTGCTTGCACTCACTGTAGAAATTTTAGAACTTTCGATGGTACTGCATCTTTATCAGTAATACTGGATTGAAAGACTCCATTAGTCTCCCTCTTACTCAACTTACGGTTCTGTAAGCTGTCGTTGCCAAGAGGTGCACGTGTAAGTTGCAGCAATGAGCTGCAACGAAATCATAACGACACGATTGCAAACAAACCATACCATGACTCTCTGATCGCGGGTTCTATCCCCACCCATGGTATGGTTTTAATGAGGTGTACATTCGGTAGATGGTAAACATTGTGATTCCACTCTATTACTCTTGCCATACAAGGGCACACATCAGAGCGGTGAGTGTGTCCTTCCTACTTCCTCCATAAGTAAGCCCCCCAAAAAAGATGGTCCTGCATCACTAATTTTTGCTGTTGTCTTGCAGTCTGATGGTGATTATCGAAACGTGTACATCATGATCATACGTTGTTAACGTGGTGTCGCAGCCACGTCCAGCTTGAATGGAAAGAGATGCGTTTATGAATCACTATAGGTACCCTACCGTAAACTTACTGCTATGTAGTATTTGCCCTGCCTTTTTGTTTTCAGCAGTTATTATCTTCACTACTTTTATTCAGTGGTTGGTCAAAGGTCACACATGCAGTGTGAAGTTGAATATATACGTATCTCATCCTTTGGATAGAGATCGGTGATTGGCGTATGTCTGACTTGGTGACATTTTTCATTATTTCCTCTGAATACATATTGCATGAAGTCTGACCAGTTTCGTGTAAGAGCTTGTGATCTGTTGAGAAGCCTTGCTGACTGTCAAAGGATATTTAAGTAAAACACAGATGGCTGTTTTGTGTAAGGAATCTGTAAAGATATCAGTGGCTCAAACATTTCCTAAAAGAGTTGATGTTGAGGCAATGCTTTATCGGCAACCAGTTCATGACCTCCTCGCTCTAGGCTTCATGTGCTGACCAATCAAGTGTATATGATGTTTGGTGAATAGTTTTTCTTTTACTTTTAAACTATGGAATGCTTTTTTTTTTGGGGTAAGATGGAGGTCGTAAAGTTTCCAAACTTTTCTCTTCTATAAACGAATACTTGAACAATCTTCGTTATATAAAACTGAAAACAAATGAAAAAGTTCACCTATTCAGTCCCTAGACCAATGAGAATCTGTGTCATTACAGTCCTCGGCTTCCCAGCTTATAAAGCAGCTTGACCTACTCTTAGAGGCTTGATTTCACTTGCTGGAATCAGTGTGTCTCTAGATTTTTTTATATATCATCGACTGATGGCTACTCCTCTTTTGCATATTCTGTTTCTCTAATCTCTTCTCGTATAATCTTGGCAACAGCGTTCACAATCATTTCTTCCTTTTGTGTTGATTTTTTTCTCGTTCTCTGAATCCCACTTGTTATTGATAATGAAAACAGTCATATTTTGTTAACAGATCGCAGTCTTCTTTCCCCTGAGTTGAGCAAAATTGATGGGATCACCATAGTACTCCTGTAGCTTCTGTTTTAGTCTGTGCTCTAAACTTCATCATTCCCTGTTATTTCATCCATGTGAGCGTGAAGTTGGTCAATAATATTTAACACAGCATAGCAATAATTTTCAAGCCACCTATATAATCCCTCGAAACACTCATTCATCACGAACACTCATTCATCACGAACACTCATTCCTCACGAACACTCATTCATCACGAACACTCATTCATCACGAACACTCATTCCTCACGAACACTCATTCATCACGAACACTCATTCATCACGAACACTCATTCATCACGAACACTCATTCATCACGAACACTCATTCCTCACGAACACTCATTCATCACGAACACTCATTCATCACGAACACTCATTCCTCACGAACACTCATTCCTCACGAACACTCATTCATCACGAACACTCATTCATCACGAACACTCATTCCTCACGAACACTCATTCATCACGAACACTCATTCATCACGAACACTCATTCATCACGAACACTCATTCATCATGCACTGGTCGTCCAACAGGTTTTGAGGTTAATAACGTACGCATGAATGTCTGACAGCAACGAAAATATCTACCTTCTCCTGTCACCAAATCGATCCAACACTCAAGTCGAGTTTGAACCTCATTTGTCTACGAGTCAGACCGATTGTAGCATTGACCACAATAATATTTCTGATGGGAATTGTTCGTACAAGTATTACAGGATCTATGTCTGGGTGTCTGAGGTCAAGAATTGTCGCAGCACCACAGAATATGTAACTTTGTCTCCAGCAAAATGTTTCATTGCTGGAAGACCTCAGTCGTCTTTTACATGGTCAGTCATTGACACTCGGCTTCTCGGTGCTCTTTCAATTACCGGTGTATATCCTCTGAGGTTTGAACCTTATCTGAAAGATAACTGTGCAGTTCACTGTTTAAAGAGCGTATCCTGACCCTGCCAACTATTACTAGATCCTGATTCTTGAAATGCTCGAGGCAAATAAGGCCCCTCAAGGGAGGTTCCTTGGCACTGGTGAGGGGCTACTTGCCTAGAATCTACCTAGAGGGTATTCCGGGGATCAACGCCCCCCAGCCCGGTCCACGACCAGGCCTCCCGGTGGATCAGGGCCTGATCATCCGGGCTATTACTGCGGGCCGCACGTAGTCCAACGTACGAACCACAGACCGGCTGATCCGGCACCGACTTTAAGTATTTGTCCAGCTCCCTCTTGAAGGCAGCCAGGGGTCTATTAGTAATTCCCCTTATGCATGGTGGGAGGCAGTTAAACAGTCTTGGGCCCCGGACACTTGTGGTATTTTCTGAGTGTAGCAATGGCACCCCTACTTTTCACTGGGGGTATTTTACATCGCCTGCCAAGTCTTTTACTTTCGTAGGGAGTGATTTCTGTGTTCAGATTCGGAACCATTCCTTCCTGGATTTTCCAAGTGTAGATTATGATATATCTTTCTCGTCTTCGTTCCAGTGAATACAAGTCAAGTGCTTCCAAGCGTTCCCAGTAGTTGAGGTGTTTGATAGAACTTATATGGGCAGTAAATGTAGATCCGTAATTTCACCTACTTTGAACGGGGATGTTAATGTAATGCAAAATTCCAGCCTAGAGAGAACAAGTGATTTGATTTAGGGAATTGGATCTGTGCTCCAGTTTCTTGAATTGAGCCTAAATGCCTTCCATCCCCTACCCCACCCCCACAGGCGCTGTATAAATCCTACTGATTTGACTCTCCCCCATAATAATAATAATAATAATAATAATAATAATAATAATAATAATAATAATAATAATAATAATAATAATAATAATAATAATAATCGTGAAATATTCTGACCATACCACGGGCGGGTTAGAACTCGCGGTCAGAATCTTATTAAACTCCAGACCGACTCATTAGCCACTGGGCCAGCTGGCTACAATAAGATTCATCCAACTAGGTATATTTATACACCATAGAAAGATTAACACAGGCACCACTGTGACTACAAATGCAGTTTTATGAGACTCTGACCGCGGGTTCTATCCCTACCCGTGGTATGGATTGTTCTAATCGTGTCATTACAATTTTGCGAGTCGTGAAATATTCTGCCTTGAAATTGGGTCCATCTTTTTGAAACAACCTGTACAATAACACCCGATGGTTGTTCCACAGGTTGTTAACTCATGTGTTCCACAGGCTGTTAACTCATGTGTGAACAACAGTGTTCACTTCACATAACATTCACACACCGCAGTTCCAAAAAAGTAAAAAAAAAATATGGAAGTATTTATTATCTGTTTCATACACAAGATATTTCTCGTATGTATTATGTAAGGTTTCAGTGACACAAAGAAAGTGAATATCAGTGTGACTGGGAAGCATAATCACTTGGATTCACTTATAATCGCCCTCTAATACACTTGAATGAAAATTAAAATTATAGCCTTAAAAGGCCCTTATTTTTAAGTTCTTGTGAATCATTTTTCCCTAAAAGGAATTCAGGAGGATATTAATGTGTGATTCAGGACAATGTTCTGCCGCACATGGCACCAAAATTATTTCTAGGAAATTTTTTTTTCCTGGGTTCGACCCAAATAATTAGATTTTAAATCAAATCTTATTAATTTAAATTTAAAAAAAAAAATACATATAATTAATTTAAATTAAAATAAAAAATAAATTAAAAGTAAACTAATTTTAAATTAAAATGATCAGAAATTAAATTAATTTTAAATTTCTTACCTGAATACTGAACTTGATAGAGCTGGTAATGCACAACTGAACTCCAGCTTACCTTGGATTTTGCCTGAACCTCTCTTCAGTGTGATAACACGTGAATGCCTCTGCAGATCAGCTGCAAACTTTCATCACTGGTGTGTATTAAACTCTGTCGGATTGTTTTTGACTATGTAGGAGCCAATTTGCCGATTTTATACGTGACAATGTAAGTGAGTTTTTCCTGCGAGAAAAACTGGAAATGCTTCATCAGATCGGCTTTAAATTTTCAGCCCTGGTGCATTTTTATTAAGGTAAAACTTGCAGAGTTAGGGTAGAGTGAATTCCAATAAGCCAATTTTACTTCGGAAATGGGATTTAAATTTCTGTGTAATAACTCAATAATGCCCCAACTGATCGGGTTCAAACATGATATATGCTACTTAGAGGAAGGTTTGGATTCTTTCAGTTCTTGGTCCTCTTAAGGGTACAGATGAATTACTCCTGAGCTTCAAGAGTATGTTAACCAACAGGTGCTAGACACCTTGAGACAATTGAATTAAAACTATTGGTCGTCTTTAAGATGTATTTTTTGGATTATGATCCACTCCCTGGCATCAAGGTACCTCACTAGAGGGGTCTTCAAGGCGTGAATCTCCAGTTTTTGGACTTCGTTTGGTTTATTTATTTATTTAAGTTCCTTCACTGGCCGCAGCTTCTTGGTCTCTATAAGGTTGAGAAATTCAACTGCTGTATCTCATGGATGGGTTGAGGCAGATGGCGCTGGGTTACTGAAGAAGGGGCCACCTTTCTGGAATCTCCCAACTATCAGAATACATCTAGTTCTCTTATGGATTTCGTTTAGCGATTTTCAAGGAAATAATTTCAATCTTACACTTCCAAACTTTAAATAAAAATAAGCTCAGACTAAGTATCCATAAAAAAATTAAAGCTGCGACTATCGGTCTCAACTTTATATCAAGATAAATGAGTATTTGTAAGTTTCACAAAGAACGATTGTTCGTCTAGGTTACGTGGGCCTTTTCAATGTATGTAGATGCCGCTCCTTGTTCCGTAACTGATGCGATTTGCTGTGTCTGAGAAGTTTAAGCTCCTACTTCAAAGCCTGAGACACTGACCTAATGTATTTTATGGGTTCGAGAGCGTTGACTACTAGTTCCTGGATTTGCTAAGATTGTTGAGGTGCAGCTTCCGGACTTCTAACAGGCATCTTTACCATCCCTCGATCCTGGGTCTCTAAGTGGCGTTCACAAGAGATCCAGAACCTGCTTATGATGTATCCTTCTGTGTTTTAGTCTCCAGCATCAAGACCTGACACATCAACCTAAAAAAATGGCAATGGTTGGAAAGGTTTACCTCCAGCTCCTGGGTCTTCTGAAGGTGTTGTGTTGCAAATCTTGGGCCTTTTTGAGAAAGTTGAGCATCAGCTCTTGATCATGTTTAGGTGATGATTTCAAACTCACAAAACTTTTAAGGATATTCAACTACAACTTTTTTGACTTTCTGTTTACATTTAGCTACAGGTCCTGGGCCTCAAATTTTATGAAATTACAGCTACATGAAGCCTGGTCACAGACCGGGCCGCAGGGGCGTTGACCCCTGGAATTCTCTCCAGGTAAACTCCAGGTACTCCTGGCCTCTTCAGTGTATTGGCCTCTTGAGGGTTCTGATCTTCAGCTTCCAGCATCCTAGCGGTTTTTTTTTTGTTATAGTTCAGTGGCCCTCTTTAGCGAATGATGCTCTAGAAGATTGGGGGTATTTATCTAGAGCTCCTAGGTCTTTTGGGGGTATTTAACTGCAATTCCTGGTTCTCTTGAGGGTGCCAGTCTAGCTTCAACCTCTGGGTCAGTTAAGTTCAACGAAATATATTTTATTCCTCTTTGATGCTGGTAGTGTCCGGAGGGAGTCGAGAGTAGGGGGAGAACCTTCTGGTTTACTATCCTTGCCTCAGACATTTAGATAATACATGAAGGTTCTCAGACCAGACGGAAGTAGACAGTCATTCTAAGTAGACAGCTTCGGTGTAAATTTGGGTTTTCGAGTACCCCCCTCCCTTCTCTCTCTCTCTCTCTCTCTCTCTCTCTCTCTCTCTCTCTCTCTCTCTCTCTCTCTCTCTCTCTCTCTGCATTATCTTAGCAGTAAGTTTTGTTTATGCAAGGTAGGTAATTAGCCTCAACAACGTGATTATCCAGGTATGATATAACACAACGAGGGAGACTCAGGACACGCAGGAGGAAGAGGAAAGGTAACATGAGGAAGGAAACAAAGAAGAATAAGAAGTACAAGAGGAGACAGATGAAAGGAATCAGAGAGAGAGAGAGAGAGATTAAAGTGGGAAACGACAGAAAATAAAGCAGACTCGGAGAAATAATAATTTCCAGAAGGATTTGGAGGAGGAGAAGAGGAGGAGAAAGACTCAGAAACATGAGGAAGTAGTGGTGATGAAGACGTCGGCAGAAGAATTATGTGAAGAGAGGAAGAAGACAACGCAGAGGAGAAAGATGAAGAAAATGAGGAAGACTAGGATGAAAAATGAAAATCGAAAATGAAAAAAAAAATGGAGAATGAGCTGATGTAGGTAACAGCTCTTAGCTTGTAAATAAAATTAGGAACCCTAAACCTAACCTTGTTAAACACTGTGTAAAAGAAAAGTACTATAAGGGTAAGTAAAAAAGGGAAATAAGCAGGACGATGTCTACGGAGAGTAGGAAAAATAAAAAGAAATACTGTTTTTTTCCCTCAGACACTGGTAGAGATACATTACGTATATACTATCACCCTCACTCTTGTGTGTTAGTTTGCCTTTGTAAATGGTGCGAGACGGGCGAAACACCGTCGTAAGTTTCTCTCTCCTATGTGTGGGTTGATAACTTAGACACATATGCAACACTTGGGTATTTTTATTGAGGAAACGTTTCGCCACACAGTGGCTTCATCAGTCCATACAAAGGAGAATCGTGAAGAACAGGGGGAGTTTGAGGTAATCAGTCCCTCAACCTTGAGTCGATGTAGTCAGTCCATCAATGGTTCTCTGAACCATTCATCTACATATGTGTGGGTCATTTGTGTGTAGTACTGTGTACTCTAGTCTATGCTAAATGGCTGTCCAGGGCATTGATTAGTGTCAGATTGCTGAACCTGCCCATGGAGGTCTATCTTGGCACTTATTACCAATTACTGTTTGCTGTGTTAGCGAACGCCTTATTGCTCTTAAATGAGAGAATGCTCATAATTCAAAAATTCATTATTATGAATTAATAATCCGAGTCCCACTGATATTAGATTGGATATAATATATTATATTTACAGTGAATACTTACTTAAGGTTAGCAAGGGTCGACGGCACTTCCTTAAAAGACCACCCACCTTTCTATTACTATAATAACAATAATAATCATTATTTCTACAAGTACATGTACAAGGTATACAGGTCTAGCTGACATCAATGACATACTATTATATATAAAGCTTCTTGATATACAGAGCATTTCGGGATTTTTTTTATTTTATTTATAAAAAACAGGAATACATTTGAAAATGACTAATCATCTGGTACAATATATATAAAAAAAAAAAAGTCAACTTATCGCTATGATTCCCAATATATAAGACACTCTTATGCATTTTAGATTAGTGTACGGTTAAATTATATATTAACAGTTGAAATGTGGATTAAAACATGTCCTCATACTCTACCACCATGAATCACAACCTATCTAATGTATTTAAACAAAGAAATGCAACATACCATACACACACAAAAACCCCATCGTAACATACAGGACACAAGAATATATACATTTTACATTACAATGTCGTCTCCGCCTCACAACTCCCATATATACAAAAAAACCTACCTAATTGTGCCTCATCCAAAAATGAAATTTGAAATATTACATGAGAACAAAACATCCCACATAGAAGACCCCCTTTCAACCCCCTTTTATCCTGCTAACGCCCCTACATATATGTCTCACGGCTGTATAAACAAAATTTTTGATAGAGTTGATCACACTAAATCATGAAATCCTTAATAAATCAGGACTCAAACAAAAGTAGTCCATTAATCTTTACTTTACATAAACAAAACATACAAACTTTAAAATAACAAACAAGAACAATCAATAACGTGTGGCTTCCACACCCCTAAAAAATTGGACCTCTCAAAGTCCAACAAAAAAAAACTCATGCAATGTATATATGTACTTATTTCGGGAAAATTAGGTAGAAATATTTTTCACCAGAAAGTCTTGTAGCCATAATCAACATGATTGCTCAGTTCGTTATATTAATGAAATTTGAAGTGCCAGATGATGAGATTCTACTTGTAATGTAATGGTCCTGCCAGAGCCTTCAGAATATATGCTTCCCATCGTTATTTCAAAGTGTAAATCTTTGCGAATAATGACTTTTTGGTTCACTCACTAGTTTCTTGGTGTCATTCTACTGAACGTGTTTTGCCAAGGCACTGAGGAGACATTTAGTGCCATCATTAGAAACTGACCCGGGTATCAGTGGGCTGTACTCCCGCCCCACACTTGATCATGGCAAGTGGAAAAATAAACACATAAGCAGTATAATGTGATCCTATATTGACACCGTTTCGCCCACACAGTGGGCTTTATCAAGTCACAAACAGATCTGTTTGTGACTTGTGTGTTTATTTTTCCACTGTGTGGGTATTTTATACCATTTATTACCGATCATGGCAGGTGTTGCACACTCCACATGAAACACGAATAACCCATCACGACGTTTCGGTCCGCTCTGGAGTATTAACATGTCCCACCGTGTCTATACTTTTATCTTTAACAATGAAAAATTTATCATTAGGTATGTGATTATTATTATAATGACTTTCATTCTTATTAAGACGCACTTATATAATGAAGATCCATAAACCTGCTGATAATTTAGTCTTCCTCATTACACCAGAAAACATTTCTTCTTAATGAGCTCTTCTTTGTTCTTAACGAACTCTTCTTTGTTCTTAACGAACTCTTTTTGTTCTTAACGAACTCTTTTTTGTTCTTAACGAACTCTTCTTTGTTCTTAACGAACTATTCTTTGTTCTTAACGAACTCTTCTTTGTTCTTAACGAACTTTTCTTTGTTCTTAACGAACTCTTCTTTGTTCTTAACGAACTCTTCTTTGTTCTTAACGAACTCTTCTTTGTTCTTAACGAACTCTTCTTTGTTCTTAACGAACTCTTCTTTGTTCTTAACGAACTCTTTTTTGTTCTTAACGAACTCTTCTTTGTTCTTAACGAGCTATTCTTTGTTCTTAACGAACTCTTCTTTGTTCTTAACGAACTTTTCTTTGTTCTTAACGAACTCTTCTTTGTTCTTAACGAACTCTTCTTTGTTCTTAACGAACTCTTCTTTGTTCTTAACGAACTCTTCTTTGTTCTTAACGAACTCTTCTTGTTCTTAACGAACTCTTTTTGTTCTTAACGAACTCTTCTTTGTTCTTAACGAACTATTCTTTGTTCTTAACGAACTATTCTTTGTTCTTAACGAACTTTTCTTTGTTCTTAACGAACTCTTCTTTGTTCTTAACGAACTCTTTTTTGTTCTTAACGAACTCTTCCTTGTTCATAAAGAAATTTTTTTTGTTCTTAACGAACTCTTCTTTGTTCTTAACGAACTCTTCTTTGTTCTTAACGAACTCTTCCTTGTTCTTAACGAACTCTTCCTTGTTCATAAAGAACATTTTTTTGTTCTTAACGAACTCTTCTTTGTTCTTAACGAACTCTTCTTTGTTCTTAACGAACTCTTCCTTGTTCTTAACGAACTCTTCCTTGTTCATAAAGAACATTTTTTTGTTCCTAATGTAGCAATAAAGGTAACTACCCAGAATACTGCCACTTGACAAAAACTCTCATACTTATATAGTTCTTCCACTTCAATGCTCACTTAGTTTATATCTATCAGTTACAGTGTCATCTATCGACCTTCATCGTAACGACGGTGTCTCTGGTTACGTTATCTGAGTGATATCCCTCGTTGGTGGTGCTATATTATTTGTTAAGAGAAATGTGAAATTTGATCCTGACGTGGATCTTTGCCTAGTGATGATCCACTCACGGGAGCTTTCCCCTGGCTTACCACTCCACGTCGGGGAAAAAATTATAGATCACATCATGTGATAGAAGGATTTCCCTCTACCCACTCACCCCCCAGAACCCGCGTCACATAAGAAAAAGAGTAGTGACCTTTGTTTATTTTCCTCGTATTTACGTCTTCCATGATACGACTCGCCACGTCACAAAAATAGTCTTACGGGTGTGGACGTGAAATTCATTCCAACTGAAGGTCTTCTATAATTTATTTACTTCTTTTCATATTCAAAAAAACTAATGACATGAACAAATAAAATGTTGTTATAATTTTATCCTCGAAGCCATTATTTCTTTCTTTAGACAACACAAAAGAAATGGGCGGGGGTAGTGTTAGTGGCGTCAGCAGTGATGTTATTGTTGTTAGTGGCGTCAGCAGTGATGTAATTGTTGTTAGTGGCGTCAGCAGTGATGTAATTGTTGTTAGTATCGTCAGCAGTGATGTAATTGTTGTTAGTGGCGTCAGCAGTGATGTAATTGTTGTTAGTGGCGTCAGCAGTGATGTAATTGTTGTTAGTGGTGTCAGCAGTGATGTAATTGTTGTTAGTGGCGTCAGCAGTGATGTAATTGTTGCTAGTGGCGTCAGCAGTGATGTAATTGTTGTTAGTGGCGTCAGCAGTGATGTAATTGTTGTTAGTGGCGTCAGCAGTGATGTAATTGTTGTTAGTGGCGTCAGCAGTGATGCAATTGTTGCTAGTGGCGTCAGCAGTGATGTAATTGTTGTTAGTGGCGTCAGCAGTGATGTAATTGTTGTTAGTGGCGTCAACAGTGATGCAATTGTTGTTAGTGGCGTCAGCAGTGATGTAATTGTTGTTAGTGGCGTCAGCAGTGATGTAATTGTTGTTAGTGGCGTCAGCAGTGATGTAATTGTTGTTAGTGGCGTCAGCAGTGATGTAATTGTTGTTAGTGGCGTCAGCAGTGATGCAATTGTTGCTAGTGGCGTCAGCAGTGATGTAATTGTTGTTAGTGGTGTCAGCAGTGATGTAATTGTTGTTAGTGGCGTCAGCAGTGATGTAATTGTTGTTAGTGGCGTCAGCAGTGATGTAATTGTTGTTAGTGGCGTCAGCAGTGATGTAATTTTTGCTAGTGGCGTCAGCAGTGATGTAATTGTTGTTAGTGGCGTCAGCAGTGATGCAATTGTTGCTAGTGGCGTCAGCAGTGATGTAATTGTTGTTAGTGGCGTCAGCAGTGATGTAATTGTTGTTAGTGGCGTCAGCAGTGATGTAATTGTTGTTAGTGGCGTCAGCAGTGATGTAATTGTTGCTAGTGGCGTCAGCAGTGATGTAATTGTTGTTAGTGGCGTCAGCAGTGATGTAATTGTTGTTAGTGGCGTCAGCAGTGATGTAATTGTTGTTAGTGGCGTCAGCAGTGATGTAATTGTTGTTAGTGGCGTCAGCAGTGATGTAATTGTTGTTAGTGGCGTCAGCAGTGATGTAATTGTTGTTAGTGGCGTCAGCAGTGATGTAATTGTTGCTAGTGGCGTCAGCAGTGATGTAATTGTTGTTAGTGGCGTCAGCAGTGATGTAATTGTTGCTAGTGGCGTCAGCAGTGATGTAATTGTTGTTAGTGGCGTCAGCAGTGATGTAATTGTTGCTAGTGGCGTCAGCAGTGATGTAATTGTTGCTAGTGGCGTCAGCAGTGATGTAATTGGTGCTAGTGGCGTCAGCAGTGATGTAATTGTTGCTAGTGGCCTCAGCAGTGATGTAATTGGTGCTAGTGGCGTCAGCAGTGATGTAATTGTTGTTAGTATCGTCAGCAGTGATGTAATTGTTGTTAGTGGCCTCAGCAGTGATGTAATTGTTGCTAGTGGCGTCAGCAGTGATGTAATTGTTGTTAGTGGCGTCAGCAGTGATGTAATTGTTGTTAGTGGCGTCAGCAGTGATGTAATTGTTGTTAGTGGCGTCAGCAGTGATGTAATTGTTGTTAGTGGCGTCAGCAGTGATGTAATTGTTGTTAGTGGCGTCAGCAGTGATGTAATTGTTGTTAGTGGCGTCAGCAGTGATGCAATTGTTGTTAGTGGCGTCAGCAGTGATGTAATTGTTGCTAGTGGCGTCAGCAGTGATGTAATTGTTGTTAGTGGCGTCAGCAGTGATGCAATTGTTGCTAGTGGCGTCAGCAGTGATGCAATTGTTGCTAGTGGCGTCAGCAGTGATGTAATTGTTGTTAGTGGCGTCAGCAGTGATGTAATTGTTGCTAGTGGCGTCAGCAGTGATGTAATTGTTGTTAGTGGCGTCAGCAGTGATGTAATTGTTGTTAGTGGCGTCAGCAGTGATGTAATTGTTGTTAGTGGCGTCAGCAGTGATGCAATTGTTGTTAGTGGCGTCAGCAGTGATGCAATTGTTGTTAGTGGCGTCAGCAGTGATGTAATTGTTGTTAGTGGCGTCAGCAGTGATGTAATTGTTGTTAGTGGCGTCAGCAGTGATGTAATTGTTGTTAGTGGCGTCAGCAGTGATGTAATTGTTGTTAGAGAGTGAAGAAGAGTTTGAAATTATTGTAGGTGAGAATGAGTGCTAGTGTTGGTGGTATGTGGTAGTGCTATGTGGTAGCACTGTGTGGTAGTGGTGGTGGTATGTGGTAGTGCTATGTGGTAGTGGTGGTGGTATGTGGTAGCACTGTGTGGTAGTGGTGGTGGTATGTGGTAGCACTGTGTGGTAGTGATGGTGGTATGTGGTAGCACTGTGTGGTAGTGGTGGTGGTATGTGGTAGCACTGTGTGTAGTGGTGGTGGTATGTGGTAGCACTGTGTGGTAGTGATGGTGGTATGTGGTAGCACTGTGTGGTAGTGATGGTGGTATGTGGTAGCACTGTGTGGTAGTGGTGGTGGTATGTGGTAGCACTGTGTGGTAGTGATGGTGGTATGTGGTAGCACTGTGTGGTAGTGATGGTGGTATGTGGTAGCACTGTGTGGTAATGATGGTGGTATGTGGTAGCACTGTGTGGTAGTATTTCATATTCATTAGTAAATCTTAATTATTCCTCTGTAACATTCCTAGGCTAATATTCTTACCTTATAAAGAAGTGAGGGTATGACATACGTTGTTTGATAAGCGTCGATAGCTACGTCGTTACCTTGAAAAGTGGGTAACTTTAAGGCGTGGAAAATAAATATTGGTCACGTGGTTGTCGTATCCATCATTTGACTAAGCAGTTGTGGTACTGGACACAAATGAGAGTGCTAGAATAGTTAACGTGGACACAACAAACGTATACTCTGTAGCAAAAGCTTCAGAGTTTGAACACTTGTGTGACTAAATGTAAAAGCGTTTGCTTAGCCAACTGTGGCGGCGGCCATAACAACGTCTGCTTATCCAGCTGTGGTAGTGGACACAGGAATTTCTTATCGTCCAGTTGTAGCAAACTCATAAGAACATAAGAAAAGAGAAACACTATAGCTGGCCTGTTGGCCCATACTAGGCAGGTCCTTTACAATCCAGTATTTTAGAAGGACACAACAGCCGCGTCTTCTCAACCAGCCTCAACGGTGTCAACACAGGCTACCTTTATACACGATATCTCTACTAATATTTTTCTTTACGTGAATGTTTACTGCTGGCATAGGTGGGTCTCAATGGTTAAACAGCGCCACAACAATTTGACCGTCCCCCTGTTACTACAGGTCTTTACCGAACATTTTTCGTTGGCAATTTGTTCTAGCTAACTCTGAAATATTATTTTCTCGCTGATGTTTTCTAGTTATCATTTTTATATTCACACAATATTTTTTATTGAATTTTACGCATCCTGTGTTTTAAATATATATATATATATATATATATATATATATATATATATATATATATATATATATATATATATATATATATGTACATGTATATATATTGCAGTGGCTCTGGGCCTTGCTGCCCTTATTCACACGGAATATACGTGTATTTGCAGCGATGTGCAAGCCGACCAATATGGTCTACATGGTCTTAACTGTTCTAAAACCAAGGGTTGGCATGCACGACACAATGAGGTCAACGACATCATAAATAGAACCCTTGCTACAGCTGGATGCCCAGCCGAGAGAGAGCCTCGATCACTGGCAGCCAACAATACCCACAACCCAGCAAACCGCCCCGACGGGATCACCATCTATCCTTGGAAGAATGGCAAGCTCTTAGCATGGGATTATACCTGTGTGTCGACACTGGCTGACACCTACACATCACAGTGTTGGGCGACAAGGAGAGCTGCTACCACAGGGTAGTACAAGATCTTATGCAGTTGTACAGGGACATAAGCCAAAGAGTACAATTGTCCTGTTGGATCAGAGGCCTTCAAGGAGCGTTGGGAAAAATGCAACACGTTTCCAACAGAACTGGGTTCCCAGGCTACATCGATATCTCTACTAAATTTTCTTACGGGCATGCGGCATGTTTCATGGTTACAGCGCCTCATCGTTGACCATCCACAGGAGAACATTTTCGTTGGCTTGCAGCACTCTGAAATTTATTTGCTGGATGTCTAGTTAATATATTCATAATTTTTGATTATTGTTACCATTGTAATTCATTATATGTTTTGTTTATATATATATTATATATATATTAATATATATACTCATTCAATATATATAGAGTGGATAGGAAAATATTTGGCTAAACAGCTCCTGCAAAGAAGGAAACTTCGTAGAATTTTCCCAATCATTCTGATACGTAAAATATATCTTCATTGTGTTTGATTATTTAAATATGGTAACTCACAAAATATTTAGTTAGGTTAGCTAAATTAAATTGCCTTGTTGTAATATTATATTTTAATATTTGTACAAAATATAAATATTATAAAATATATATATATATTTATATATAAAGAAATAGAAAGATAATTTTATATTTATATATTACATATTATATATATATATATATATATATATATATATATTATATATATATATTTATATATATATATATTATATATATATATATATATATATATATATATATATATATATATATATATATATATATATATATATATTATATATATATATTATATATATATATATTATATATATATATATATATATATATATATATATATATATTATATATATATATATATATTTTTTATGAAAGCATCAGAAACATATTTTTCAAACTTTTATCACCTGTTTGTGCTTAAAGACAATTGAGCACAAGCTCTTGGCCCAGAGGTTCATGATGTTACATTAAAAGCAGCGGAGTTTTAACTCCTTGTAATTAACTTTGATTTAAACTTTTCATGCTTAAGCAAACAGCTTTGGCAACTATTGTATTAAATATTTAAGTGAGCTCTGACAATCTCCCTCTTAAAAGGAAAGTAGTCACTGAGATATTTACGGAGGCCTTTGACCTTGTAGGTCACTCAGAACTATTAGCATTAAAAATTATATATAAGTTGCGCACACACACAAAAAAGATAAAATTAGCAAACAATGGAAGCTCAACACACAAACACTATCATACAAAGATAAAATAACTAGAATCAATTAAAATTCATATTGAAGAAATTTCAAAAAACTTCTAAAAGTTCCCCAAGAATCTGATAGGCATCCACAATAAGCATTAAATCCATGAATAAGACGGATCTAAGTCGTTAGAAAACTGCTAAATATATTACACAGTCAACTGCACACCACAGGCTACGCAGAGGCGGGGTAAGAAACATCTGAGGAAAGGTGGCTATGCGTAAGATGTATGAGCCTAATGCTCAGTGGACAAAGATTGTCTCAATGGGACGATTACTACTGAGGGAAAAGTACCAAACACGAACGTAATTTTGATTCACAGCGCTCGAGATGGAGGGGGATCATATATCATACTCTAAGTCTCAACAAGTCTTTATACCATGGTGACTGGACGTCTTGATATAACACCCTCCTAGCAACATACAATTCCGAAACAACTCACCCATGTGTTTGCCCGAGAAAGACTTCTATTCAAAACGTCCTGAATGAAATACCGAAAGTCGTCCAGAGATGGCAAATCGACCATCTAGTCATTATGTCAGCAGAAATTGACTGTGTAAGAGGAATCGGGGCACCAAGGGATTATCAATCGACTCACGACTGCAGTAATGATCTAATAATGAGTAAGCGAGTTCATCGCGTAGAAACTAACAGTAGCCCCGATACCATGTACAACTCGTTTGCCTGTGTTTGCCATTCTGCTGGCAACCTAGCTCCATTTGCTGCTGTTTTTGCAGAAAAGAGAAGGGAAAGGAATTTTTTGCTAGTCATGGGAGGCTTCCAGTGCCGTTTAACGTTCAGATTGTGGCCTTGATGCGTCTGCACTCACAAAGATTGACTTTTTTTTTTCCTGCCCTCCTTGGATGCTGTCTGAGATTCGTCTTTGTAGACAGTGGATGGGGAACCGAAAGTGGGGAGCCCCAGAGATGACCTTTGCTAATCTCTTGAAAATCGATTCAATCCATGCTTCAAGAATTAAGGTCTTTACTGATGGGTCAAACAGCAAGGATGATGTTGACCATGATGCTAAGATTGCTGCTGAGTCCTCACCAGCGAGGAATGCGTGGAGCTGCTGAGTTCCACGCATTCCTTGCTGCTGTAGTCTTGATAGCCAGCTTATGTAGTTCTCACTTCATTGTGATCTCAGATTCCCAATGCTCTCTGTTCTGGTCCCAAATGCATCTGTTCATTCTGTGTTCCAAGAGATCCAGGCCTGGTTAACACTCCTCGTGCCATTTTGGTGTCACAGGTAATGAAAGGGCAGATACCGAGTCAAAAACTACATTAGCGAAACCACTCTATAGCAGGGTCGTATGTGTACATATTTACTTGGGCTATTCCAGGCACAATTACAGGAATCAAAACTACGTTCTTGTTTGGTATTCCCTCAGCAGTAATCGTCACTTAGAAACAAATTTTGTCTACTTAGCATTAGCCACATATATCTTACGCATAGCCACCATTTTTTCAGGTGTTTCTTACCCCGCCTCTGCGTAGCCTGTAGTGTGCAGTTGACTGTGTAACACATTTAGCAGCTTGCTAACGACTTCGATCCTTATACAGTGGACCCTCGGTTTTCGTTTAAATTCTTTCCAGAATGCTGTTTGAGTGCCGTTACCGAACGAATTTGTTCCCATAAGGACAAATGTAAATTAGATTAGTCATTTCAGACCCCCAAAAATACACTTACAAAAGCATTTACGAAAATACACTTACATAATTGTTCGAGTTTGGAGGTGAACGAAAACCGAGGGTCCACTGTACCTTGTTCATGGATTTAATACTAATTGTGGATGTTTGTCAGATTCTCGGGGAGCTTTTAGGAGTTTTTTTTACATTACTACAGTGGGGACTTTAACTGATTCTAGTTATATTTGTCTTGGTACGATAGTAACTGTGCGCTGCGCTTTCAGTGTTTGCTAATTTTATCTTTGTTTTCGTGTGTAATTTGTATATAATTTTAATGGAAATAGTTCTGAGTGACCAAAAATGTCAAAGACCTCCGTAAATATCAGTCACTATTATCCTGTCAAGAGGGAGATTATCAGAGCTCACTTAAGTATTTAATACAATAGTAAACACAACCAGGTGAGTGCACAAACAAACAAACACACGAAACTATCATTGGTATGTCAAAATATTGTGACTGGAAAAAACGTTTGAAAAATATATTACTGATGCTTCCGTTTAAATATATATATATATATATATATATATATATATATATATATATATATTAATATATATATATATATATATATATACAACATATATATATATATATATATATATATATATATATATATATATATATATATATATATATATATATATATATATTTTTATAATATAGGGAGGTACCACCTCTGGAACTTTACTGGGGACCCTCATCCTCAGAGAAGACAATAAACGTACCTCAGGGAAAACTCGAGGTTCTCCCCGGAGCTGTTTGAATATTTTCTTCTCCTACCACCCCCTATATATGATGATGGAATGCTTTATTAACAGACAGAATACATCAATGGAAAACATGAACATGAATAAAATGGTACAATATATCAAAGATTATGAATCTCCTCCAGCTCCTCCGAAGCCGGACGCGAGCCAAGTATGCAGCATGCGTTTCCCCTCTGGATGGCCACGCTGAGACGCTGGAACATGAACGTGGCTGCCCTTGGGTCCCTGGTGGTGTCGATGAGTCTGGAACCCAGTTCTTTAAGGAAACGTGTTGCATTCTTTCCCCACGCTCCCAAGGTCTCTGATCCCACTGGGATAAATTGATACTGTTGGCTTATGTCCCTGTACTTGCCGATCTTGTACTCCTCTCTGTGGTCAGCAGCTCCTCCCTGTCGCCCGACACTGTGATGGATGTAGGTGTCAGCCAGTGTCGACACACAGGTATAATCCCATGCTATAGTCAAATGCCTATTATACAAGGGGTCTTTTTTGTCAGTGCATTATGCCGGGTAGAAGCCGTTAGTATGACGTCATGGCCTGCCGCCATACTCCACAGTGACTCCTCAGTGCTCATGTGGCTGTCGTGGTGAAAGGAAGTGTTGCACTTTTGTCTCTCATCCGCCACATTTTTTATCCGGTGTTCCCTTTGGTTTTGGGGCTATAGATGTTTGATTATGGATAAAAGGAAGTTTTTAACACCTGAAACTATAGCTCAAATCACAGGGCTTCACAAAGCTGGGCACCAGATAAAAGAAATAGTGGAGAATGTTGGTGTGTGTGAGTGTTCATTGAGGAACTGGGTGCAGCGTTTCAAGGCTGGTGGCGGTGTTGAGTTACCGTCTGCCAAACCTCGACCTGGCCCCTTGAAGACATCTGTTCGTACCTTAACTGTGTTAAAGAAGCAGTTAGAGAGTACACCTAACATAACTTCTAGAGAATTGAAAGAAAAGAACCCACATCTTCTCTCAGAGGTGTCTGTAAGAACTGTTAACAGACGTGTGTCAGAACTGGGCTACAGTAGTCACCGCCAGGTTAAGAAACCGATCCTCTCCAAGCCACAGAAGAAACGTAGGCTGGATTATGCAAAGAAATATCTTCACTGGACTCCTCAATAGTGGTCTGAAGTACTTTGAAGTGATGAAGCAACCTTCACCGTCACCTGTAACCGTGGGGGACATGAGTACCGGCCCAGAGGTTGTGACCCGCTAGACACACACTACACCTGTGGGACCACCAAACACTCAGACTCGCTCATAGTTAGGTTTTTTTTCAGTGCTCAGAGTGTTGGTAAACTCATTTTGCTTCCCAAAAACCAGTATATGAACCAGTATAATTACCTGGAGTTATTGTGTGACAATTTACCTGAGGTGTTTGACAAGTGTGGGGCTACGATTTTTATGCAGGACGCTGCACCTTGTCATACCGCCAAATCTGTAGTTCAATGGCTTAAGGACTGTGAAGTGAGGTTCTTTAATGACTCCCCAGGCAATTCTCCAGACCTAAACCCTATTGAGAACATCTGGTCAATAGTGAAACGAAGTTTACTTGACAAGGATATCAGAGTTCCATCCCGCGGCTGGAGGCTGCTCTACATGAGGCATGGAATAATATACCTCCCCAAACTGTCAAGAATTTGTGTGAGAGTCTTCCTACACTGCTGAGGGACGTGATTAAGCGTAAACGACGCAGCAACAAGTATTAAAACCTCAGTAAGTGTACAAATATATATATTATAATCTTTCATGGTATGTGTTTGTGTTTTGATATGTGTATGGAGGAGGGGCGGCATAATGCAGTGACTATCACTGTATATATATATATATATATATATATATATATATATATATATATATATATATATATATATATATATATATATATATATATTATGTTAACCACGAACAAGTGGTATTGATCAATAACAACACTGCGACTAGCCAAGGACTCGAACCCATGCTGTTTTGGCCCGCCTCATGGCGAGCGAAAACCACATGATGCTCTAACCCACAGGACCACCAAATTCTACAAGAACCACGCACCCAACAGGGCTGGGTGTTTTACCGTGATCCGAGGACATACGGTGGTGTGGGTGCCTCTGAGCTAATTTAATTCTACTCCCTGTTTGGTGTACGAGCCTCAAGAAGCAGTATTTTATGTTATTGTAACCACGAACAAGTGATATTGATCAATACCAATACTGCGACTAGCCAAGGACTCGAACCCATGTTGTTTTGGCCCGCCTCATGGGTTCGAGTTCATGGCTAGTCGCAGTGTTGTTATATATATATATATATATATATATATATATATATATATATATATATATATATATATATATATATATATATATATATATATATATATTTATATATATATTATGTACTGTTTCGGTTTATTGCTTATTCATTTACAGTGTTCTTTTGTTAATGGCTTGTCTTGTATTCTATTGATTTATTGTTTCTATTCCCTATCATTCACTGTTTCTCTTCCTTAATAGTGATAAAAATATTTGCGTCACTTGCTCAAATCAAATCCGAATTAGTCACACCATTTTCTTTCGCCATATGTAAATATGTGTTAATTTGTACTATTTTTTTTATAACACTGGATTGGAACGACTGTTGTTAATCTGACAAAAAAATAGTTTCCTACCAGAATTACTGAAGTTCAAATTGGTTTTCCTTTATACACTTCATGCGTGAAAACTTTATACACGACATGCGTAAAAACAATCATTTACAGCTGAGCTAAAATTATTTGTTTCAAATATTTGGATCATATTAAGAGAGGTGGACACGAACAATATTCCATGGGTGAAGCACAAGATAAATATTTGTGTCAACATTGCATATGTTTATTGTACCTAAACATTACAAATGTTATATTGATAAATAAGATATTAAGTCATTTAGTATCTTCAAATAAACTCTCTTATCTTAGACATTTGGAATTTTGTGGTGTGATTATGTTTTGTGATGTTTGGCTTGAGCAGATAGTAGACCAATCTTACTATCTACCCTGCTATCCTGACCCAGAGTAATATGTGGTTGTTACCCCTCATCACTGGTACTTCACAGTAACACGTGGTTAATATCCTGACGTTGGTAGGCTCCCAGTAACACGTGGTTACTACCCTGACGTTGGTAGGTTCACAGTAACACGTGGTTACTACCCTGACGTTGGTAGGTTCACAGTAACACGTGGTTACTACCCTGACGTTGGTAGGTTCCCAGTAACACGTGGTTAGTACCCTGACGTTGGTAGGATCACAATAACACGTGGTTACTACCCTGACGTTGGTAGGTTCACAGTAACACGTGGTTACTGCCCTGACGTTGGTAGGTTCCCAGTAACACGTGGTTAGTACCCTGACGTTGGTAGGCTCACAATAACACGTGGTTACTACCCTGACGTTGGTAGGTTCACAGTAACACGTGGTTACTGCCCTGACGTTGGTAGGCTCACAATAACACGTGGTTACTACCCTGACGTTGGTAGGTTCACAGTAACACGTGGTTAGTACCCTGACGTTGGTAGGTTCCCAGTAAACGTGGTTACTACCCTGACGTTTGGTAGGTTCACAGTAACACGTGGTTAGTACCCTGACGTTGGTAGGTTCCCAGTAACACGTGGTTAGTACCCTGACGTTGGTAGGTTCACAGTAACACGTGGTTAGTACCCTGACGTTGGTAGGCTCACAATAACACGTGGTTACTACCCTGACGTTGGTAGGTTCACAGTAACACGTGGTTACTGCCCTGACGTTGGTAGGCTCACAATAACACGTGGTTACTACCCTGACGTTGGTAGGTTCACAGTAACACGTGGTTAGTACCCTGACGTTGGTAGGTTCCCAGTAACACGTGGTTACTACCCTGACGTTTGGTAGGTTCACAGTAACACGTGGTTAGTACCCTGACGTTGGTAGGTTCCCAGTGACACGTGGTTAGTACCCTGACGTTGGTAGGTTCACAGTAACACGTGGTTAGTACCCTGACGTTGGTAGGTTCACAGTAACACGTGGTTACTACCCTGACGTTGGTAGGTTCACAGTAACACGTGGTTAGTACCCTGACGTTGGTAGGTTCACAGTAACACGTGGTTAGTACCCTGACGTTGGTAGGTTCACAGTAACACGTGGTTAGTACCCTGACGTTGGTAGGTTCACAGTAACACGTGGTTACTTCACAAATGGTGTTTGTGAAAAATATATTTACTGCCCAAACTCAAACAAAGCTTTTGAAAGATTCTGATGAAAAGTTGCAAAGGCTGGGGGATTAATTTGGAAGGGTGTGTAGAGAAAGTGAACATAGGACAGAGCAAGGGAGTGGACTTTTCATTGACGAAAAAAAAATAGTGAGTGGTGCATTGAGGCATCTGTAGAGACAAAGAACGTTATCCATTTAGGGTAAAAAATAATGTATTAAAGTACAGTCGTACCAACGTTCTTATGTGAATATGAAGCATGGGTTGTGAATGTTGCAGCAAGCAGGAGAATGGAGGGAGTGGAGATGTCGTGTCCGAGGGGAATGTGTGGGAGGGAATGCGGGGTTACTAAAAGTATTATCCAGAGTGCTGAAGAGGGGATGTTGAGATGGTTTGGATATTTAGTGAGGCTGAAACAAAATAGGATGACTTGGAGTGTGTATAAATCCGTAGTGAAGGGAAGGCGAGGAAGGGGGTCGTCATAGGAAAGGTTAGAGGTAAGGGGTAAAGAAGGTTTTATATGTGAGGGGATTGAACATCCAGCAAGTGTGTGTGAGGGTATTAGGAGTGGAGACAAATGGTTTTTATGACTTGACTTGCTATTTGAGTGTGAGCAAGATAACATTCATGAAGGGATGCAGGGAAACCAGTTAGCTGGACTTGAGTCCTGGAGGTGGGAAAATACAGTTCCTGTATTCTGAAGAAGTGGGGATATTTGCAGTTTTGAACTGTAGTATCGGCGCGCCTCTAGCAAGGGGGTGATGGAGTGAGTGATGGCGAAGTGTTTCTTCTTTTTCGGGTCACCCTCCCTCGGTGGGACACTGACTGTGTGCTAAAAAATAAAAAAATAAATAAGCTTCAATAGGTACTGTCCTGGCCATAAGATACATCAACATTCATACTAAAGTCATTTAGAAGAGGCAGAAGTATATATTTTGATCTTGATTAAAGGAGAATAAAATTTCACACAATTGAACACACTTGAATTTCCCTCTCCGCCGTCGTCGTATTATGAAGCATCTTTTTGGGGGCATATAAAACTAGGCCACTAAGAGTTTTCTCTTAGTGGCGTAGTTTTATATGCCCAAAATGATGTAGTCCCAGACATTCCAGGATGCTGGGAATGGACACAGTAACTTTGGTTATAGGGAACGTGAACATGAAAGTCGTTTCTGAAATTTGGTTTTCGTTTCCGTTCACAAGTGTTCAAAATTTGAAACCTATAGGCTGAGAGGTTCTCGAGTTATGAGCGAAAGAAAATCGAGAAGTTGAAAGAAGCAGAAAATCAGGCAACTGCGAGTCGACCCTGAGGAGCTGTCTGATTATTGTGGGATCGAACCTTCGGATCACAAAACTAACTGCTAACACTTTGTCACGATAGATTTTTTTTTGCGATATTCGAAATGGCTCCCACAAAGCCCAACCTTTTTATAGTGTTATTTGGTAATTAAATATGGTTTATTAATAAAAATAAATATTTTTTTTATCCTTAATTTGAGCAAGTAATAAAACCTGATTGAGAGTTGAAGGTTCAACTTGTTTCAACTATCGCAGATATAACTATAAAATTTTGTCAATCGTTAATAAAATACAAGAACTCTTCAAGAGCCCTTCACGTAGTTGAAGGGATGTTGATTTCAGGTACTGGAGCTGCCTGTGTCAATTAGGTTAGATAAATACATGAGTGGGTGTGAGTTGGACCTGACTAGCTTGTGCTACTAGGTCAGATGCCGTGCTCCTTCCTTAAGTGAATGTGACCTGACCTGACTAGGTTAAGGCATTGGCTTAAGCCGGTGGGAGAAATGGACTTGCCTCGCATGGGCTAGTAGGCCTGCTGCAGTGTTCATTCTTTCTTATGTTCTTATGAATAGCCCCTTCACAACACACACAAAAATACGAGAGACATTAATCTGGATGGACTGGAGATTTTTAAGAAGGTTGAATATTGCTAGATTATTGCTTAGACTTTTAGCACTCGTTGTACCTCTGTTGTATACCAGATCAACGCAGATCGACAGCCCTGCCATAAACCTCACACATATTGGGTTGAGACTTGGAAATCTGCTGACTCCGTACTTGACAGTATCGACAGGAATGAATAGCACTTGTCGGATGGTTGTCGTAAGACAATGATTGTTTACACTGATTCGTTTTAAATGACAATATGCTAAAACAATTTTTTGAAAGGTAACTAGTTAGGCAAGCATACCTAGCACGTTAAAAGTGGAACAACTTCATGTTAATCACAGCAGTACTGAAGCTCACGACACATCTGCCAGGTATACCATCCTGTGTCAGTCACTGCAGTATCACAACAGACAATCTCTCCATAATATAGCACCAAAATACTGAAAAACTTTAGTCATATTTCAGACAAAACTGCTGATGGATTTCATACAAACTTCTGAAAGACTATAAACATTCTTCGCCATATCAAAAAAAATAGAGAAATTTATATTTTACTTCATATGAAATAAAGAAAACAAGTCGGACTTTAGAGGTGGTTGATGTTAAAACTACGGAAGCTTAAGAACATAAGAAATGAGGAACACTGCAGCAGGCCTGTTGGTGGTTCAGATGTTTCTTATATTACCGAAAATCCTTAGTGGTTGTATCCTCTCCGGCAACACTATAGATCGTCAATAAATTCCTTCTCTCTGGAAGCATCACAAATCTACTACGTCGTCTGTAGTTTTCTGCCAAGTAAGAATTGAGAATCTGTGGTGCTGAAAGAGTAAACACACCCACTGAGAATCATTCGTTCTGCCAGGGTTAATAGTACAGCGTAGAATATGTCAAGAGTATTATTGAGGATATGTAGTGTTGCCACGGTAATTAACGAATGATAATTGAGAATAGAGGCATCAAACGCATTTCTAACCTCATCTAGGAAGAAACGTGCAGCGTCCCAAGAGTATTCTTGGAGAACCCCATCAAAGATGCAGGAATCTACAACGAGTATTCCAAGAGGAAGAAATTTACTACCATGGTTGTAGTTTATGCTCTCAAACGCCAGGAATGAACCCTCTCCGGTGCAGCATAACAAAGTTAGGGTTTTGCTAAGAAATATACCGAGGAGATAGAGTGTTTACTGAGAGATGTATTTCTTTTTGGACATACCTGTTGAAAGTTTGCTTTGAATCCTGCTTCATGAATTGTATTGAAGTAATCTTGACTGTTGGTGAAAGGACAACATTCAGGTGGTCGATTGGCTTTAGACCCAATTAACCAACCTAAACACACATTCACATGCAAGTTGTAGACGTGGTCATATATTCGAAGGGCTACCAGTCGAAGAGCGTCAGAACCTTAAGGTGGGCTACTGATTTAATAATCGAGTTGCAGAAACTTGTATATATTTACAACTCTGTTGTTTAATCTCTGGCACACTTTATGGGTCAGTTCTGCTGTCATTGGTGGGCCCCACCAACATGTAACCACATCTCCTACTGCTGCATCGTTCAAATTATTTCACTGGCTCCTCAGGACATACCTACGTTCTCTTATCTCTGTAATAGATTGAAAAAAAACGAGAAGTGGGCAAAATATTTCTCAATAAAGATAGTAAAGTTTTGCTCATGTGTCTTATTGATGAAAAGTTCCTTGAATGGTGAACGTGAAACAATCAGTCCTAATAATCCTTGTGTAGTTTATAGACTTTATTTCATTATGAAAATGGAATACAATACCGACAGGCAGATGACTAAGACACATGTCCAACTGTTGCATTTGTACTTTACTCAGAGACTTTAAACCCAATCTTTGGTCTTTGGTAAATACTTTAGGAGGAGGAGTCGAGCATGCAATATAGTGTATACGCACACACACACACACACACTGTGGCATGCAAAGAGTATGTTACATTTATTCGGCGTATGTACACACTCCCATTTAGGCTGCTTCTCCAACCAGCGAACCAGGTGCTAAGAGTTTAACGATTCAGGGGTCCCCATCGTTAAATCAGTACCTTGGTTCAGCCAATCATAATGTGGGTCTGACAATAGCGGAGGTGATGTGGTGTCACTCACGTTCCACTATTGCCAGATTCAGCCAGCTGCTGGTTGAAGCACGGTGGTCTCTCTGTCTTTTGGCTGTTGTTGTTTGCCTTGTTTGATGTAAATAGTGTATATAGTGTACATATATCTGTTCATGATTGGTGAAGGAAAATACAATTTCAAGACTACTGCTGTGTTTATTTTCGATCCAAGCTCCCTTTACGGCCAGGTTAACAGGCCTTTATTACTTGAAGCTGTAATACACACACACACACACACAGTTCCACACAAATGATTAGTGCAGAAGCTGGAGGACCAGGCAGGGATAACAGGGAAGGCACTACAATGGATCAGAGAATATCTGTCAGGAAGACAGCAGCGAGTCATGGTACGTGGCGAGGTGTCAGAGTGGGCGCCGGTGACGAGTGGGTTTCCACAGGGGTCAGTCTTAGGACCGGTGCTGTTCCTGGTATTTGTGAACGACATGACGGAAGGAATAGACTCCGAAGTGTCCCTGTTTGCAGATGATGTGAAGTTGATGAGAAGAATTCAATCGGACGAGGACCAGGCAGAACTACAAAGGGATCTGGACAGGCTGCAAGCCTGGTCCAGCAATTGGCTCCTGGAGTTCAACCACCAAGTCAAAGTCATGAAGATTGGGAAGGTCAAAGAAGACCGCAGACGAAGTACAGTCTAGGGCCAGAGACTACAAACCTCAATCAAGGAAAAAGATCTTGGGGTGAGTATAACGCCAGGCACATCTCCTGAGGCGCACATCAACCAAATAACTGCTGCATCATACGGGCGCCTAGCTAACCTAAGAACAGCATTCCGACATCTTAATAAAGAATCGTTCAGGACCCTGTACACTGTGTACGTTAGGCCCATACTAGAGTATGCAGCACCAGTTTGGAACCCACATCTAGCCAAGCACGTAAAGAAGTTAGTCTTGTTTGCAACAAGACTAGTTCCAGAGCTAAGGGTATGTCCTACGAGGAGAGGTTAAGGGAAATCGACCTGACGACACTGGAGGACAGGAGAGATAGAGAGGACATGATAACGACATATAAGATACTGAGAGGAATTGACAAGGTGGACAGAGACAGAATGTTCCAGAGATGGGACACAGCAACAAGGGGACACAGTTGGAAGTTGAAGACTCAGATGAATCACAGGGATGTTAGGAAGTATTTCTTCAGTCACAGAGTTGTCGGGAAGTGGAATAGTTTGGGAAGCGATGTAGTGGAGGCAGGATCCATACATAGCTTTAAGAAGAGTGAGACCCAGTAGCGGCCAGTGAAGAGGCGGGGCCAGGAGCTATGACTCGTACCCCTGCAACCACAACTAGGTGAGTACAACTAGGTGAGTACACACACACACACACACGCATATAAATACACACACACGCACACACAAAACTAAGTGCGCTAGAGAATGGAAAAAGTATGGAAGACAAAGGGCTCAGGAAAATAAGGAGATTATCTGAAGAGTCAGAAACGAATATGCATGAATAAGGAATAGAGGCACAGCTGCAATGCGAGAATGACACCATCGAAAGCTAAATCTGACTCAAAACTGTTGTACAGCTGCATCAGGAGGAAAACAATCAAGGACCAGGTAATTATCCTGAGGAAGGAAGGAGAGAAGATCACACGAAACGATCAAGAAGCATGTGAACAGTTAAAGACAAGATTCAAGGAAGTATCTTCAGCTCAGATAGAAATTCATCCAGCAAATCGGGATGGTAGGGTACACCAACTAGTACTGGACACACTACACACAACCGAGGAGGCGGTGAAGAGGCTGCTAAGGGAACTAGATACCTCAAAGGCGGTGGGAGCAGACGAGATCTCAGTGTGGGTACACTGCATTTTCTTGAACAGTACGAAGGATTTTGACACAGTTCCGCACACGCGAGAATAACAGGAAAGACATTGAAATGGATAAGAGAATACCTGAGGGGAAAGAGATACTAGTATGCAACGAGGTGCCAAAATGCGTGCATATGACGAACGAGGTTCCACAAGGGTCAGCCATAGGGCCGGTGCTGTTTCTGGTACATGTGAATGACATGACGATGTGAAGCTAGTGCGGGAAATTCAAACGGATGAGTATCAAGTAAGACTACAAAGAGATCTGGACAGGCTGCAAGCCTTGTCCAACAACTGGCTCTTGGAGATTAACCCCACCAAGTGTAAAGTCATGAGGATTCGAGAAGGTCAAAGAAGACCGCAGACGGAGTATAGGCTAGGGGGCAAAAGGTACAAGCCTTACTCAAGGAAAAGGATCTTAGGGTGAGCATCATACTGAGTACAACTGAGGATCACATCAACCACATAACTACTGCAGCATATGGGCGCCTGGCAAACCTAAGAACGTATCGACCCCAGAAGAAGAAGTCATTCAAGACAGTATGTACACTGTGTACGTCAGGCCCATATCGGAGTATGAAGCGCCAGTATGGAACCTACATCTGGTCAAGCATGTCAAGAAATTAGAGAAAGTGAAAAGTTTGCAACAAGACTAGTCCCGGCGCTAAGGAGAGGTTAAGGGAAATCAACCTGATGACACTGGAGGACAGGACAGACAGGGAGGAAGTGATAAGGACATAAAATATTGAGAAGACAAGGTTGATAGAGACAGAATGTTTAGAGATGGGACACAGCAACAAGGGGTCACAACCGGAAGTAGAAAACTCAGATGTGTCACAGGAATGTTAAGAACTAGTTCTTTGTTCATAGAGTTGTCAGGACAGGGAACAATCTGGAGAGTGATGTAGTGGAGACAGAATCCATACATAGCTTCAAGAAGAGATACGATAATGCTCATGGAACAGGGAGAGAGTAAACCTAGTAGCGACCAGGAGGGGCCAGGAGCTGTCACTCGCCCTCTACAACCACAAATAGGTGTACAAATAGGCAAATAGGAGCACACACCCAGACACTCTCACACAGACACTCAGACTGAAATCATATTAGATGCCATATTCCCAGTGAGATATTGAGTGATGAGAAAAGACAAATGAAGCAGGAGGCAGAGGGGTGGCACTTCTGAGTAGGAGTCATTGGAGTTTGAAGTGATTAGTGGAATAAACAACATGAGGCAGTTGATTGAACAGTGGGCTCATTTACTATTGGCTGTCCTAAGGTAGTAATTGCAGAGATGTACAACCTGCCACCTATCAGTAGGTGGCGGAGAAAGGAATATGAAGACAGTGTTAATTCTATAGTTGACACCCCAATAGCAGCAACAGCTGAAAGTTCACACAGAACAAAAGCACATGGATCAGAAATGTGGAGATCTATGTTGATGGAAGTGGTTAGTAAAAACTTTACATATCAACATATTAAGTACACAAAGAGCGAGAGAGAGAGAGAGAGAGAGAGAGAGAGAGAGAGAGAGAGAGAGAGAGAGAGAGAGAGAGAGAGAGAGAGAGAGAGAGAGAGATGAGCCATCAAGATTGAACTAAGTGTTTACTACAAGTACGTCTGACAAAAGCAAATTAGAATATGAGATCTTTTCCCCGCCTGCCAGGGTGCCGACAATAATACATTACTGAACTAAGAGTTACTTGAGGAAATGAAAGCCGAAGAAAGGACAGCAGATGGAGAGTGTGAGAAGACAGACGTTAGAAGATGGATCCTCGAAAAGATTAGGGAATTCCTGAATGCAGTGAAGTGGGAGAAAAAGAACAAGAGGGAAAGTCAATGAATTAGGTGGTGTACCTAGCTAGAAAGCACCAGGATTTGGAGAACTTCGTTCCAAGAAGAAGGGAAAACATCAGAGATAAAGATAGTCTATGATTCAACCAGAGAGGAAGAGAGGCAAATGAAAAAATAAGAGCCATAAATGCATGAAAAAACTATAGAAGGCAATGGACAAGAGAGAACAAAGGTGATCAAATTAGCCAGAAACGAATGTGCAAGGGTGAGGAGAGATGCTCAACAATAATTTGAGAATAACATTGCAACAAAGGCCAAGTCTAAACCAGAAGTCCTCAGTCACATCAGAAAACAACACAACAGTCAGGTACCAGGTAAATGGACTGGAGAAGAAGGAGAGCTCCTTAATATTTACAGTAAAGTCTGTGAAGTGTTGAACAAACAATATAAAGATGTCTTTTTCGGTGGAAACATGGGCAGTACCAGAGAACCTAGGGAAAAGAACACGCCGACAGATATTGAACACCTTACACACATACGGGAAAGAGGTAAAGAAACCTCTGAAGGAACTGAGTACATCAAAAACAATAGAACTTGACGAAATGTCATCATGTATTTTTGCGAGAACATCTATAACATTTCTTTGGACATGGGAAACTTCTCTGTGATCTGGAAAAAAAGTGAAAACAGTCCTTGTATTTAGCCAAGGTAAGAAAAAGCGTTGAACTCTAAAGCAGTTTCACTAACCTGCTTGCCATACAGGTGCTAGGGTGCTTGAGTAGATAATCAAAAGTGGAGTCATAGAGCACTTGGAGAAGGTGTAATAGATTCAACATTATGCATAGGTATGAAGTGTTACGCATTGCACTGACGACAAACTAATCTTTCTTAACATAAAAATAACAGAAATTTCCATAGACATTCAAATATATTTACATTACAGTTTTCAGGTTTTTTAGTTTGTGTTCGGTATGTCTCTCCTGCACCAGTGCCCAGCAGTAGTCGACCATCACACTAATCGTCAGGCTTTCCTGATATTTCTTCTCCATGACGGCTGTCTTGGAGAAATCGTTCGCTGAGCGAGTTCTCTTACACAGACTATACGTTTTGGAGCAAGCCAAAGTTCAGATTTCATTTCCGTGTTCTAAAATTAGTTAGAAACACGTGTTTTTCTAAACGTGAACTGAAACATTTGTTGCCCAATACTATTATTATTATTATTATCAGTATTATAAACACTCTTCTAATTATTCTTATCAATAATCTTATCATAAAACATGAAACTGTAGCAACATGCCCAATTCAAAGAAACTACTGACCATTTTTTGGAAGAGTAGTTGTCCGGACATCAATTTGAATCAAGTAATCAGGCGTGATGCAAGAGTAATGAGGTGTGAAGATTACCTGATGAGGTGTGAGGATTAGGTAATGGAATGTGAGAGTTAATGAGTCAAAGACTACTGTCGATTGTTACATAGTAGCATGACTTGTACAGGTGAGTCCCAACAGGTGAGTCCCAACAGGTGAGTACCAACAGGTGAGTCCCAACAGGTGAGTCCCAATAGGTGATTCCCAGCAGGTGAGTCCCAACAGGTGAGTCCAAAAGGTGAGTCTCAACAGGTGAGTCCCAGCAGGTGAGTCCCAACAGGTGAGTCTCAACAGGTGAGTCCCAACAGGTGAGTCCCAACAGGTGAGTCCCAACAGGTGAGTCCCAACAGGCGAGTCCCAACAGGTGAGTCCCAACAGAGGAGTCCCAGCAGGTGAGTCACAACAGGTGAGTCACTGTATATACAGGTGCTTCACAATCGGTGAATCATAAAGGTGATTCTCAACACTTGACTCATACAGGTAAGACACAACAGGTGACTTATACAAGGAAATCACAACAGGTAAGTCACAACAGGTGACTCATTATACAAGTGAATCACAACAGGTGAGTCACAACAAGGGACTTGTTCTGGTAAGTCACAACAGGTGACTCATTGTACAAGCGAATCTCAAAGGTGATTTACATAATGTGACTCAGAACACAGATGAGTTGTAGCATAGAACACCGAGCAAACAATCTGGCATAACCATTTCTATGTATTTTTAATTATTACTGTTATGTTCTGGAAACAGCTAGGATTATTGTATATTCTTAAGAGACCTACATAATGCTGTTCCATATGTTATTTTACTGAATTATAATAATAATAATAATAATAATAATAATAATTATTATTATTATTATTATATTAATATATAATATATAATTAATATATTAATTATTATATATTATTATTATATTATATTATATTATTATTATTATTAATTATTATTATTATTATTATTATTATTATTAATTATTATTATTATTATTATTATTAATAAAAAAGTATAAGAACGTTTATCATCATTTGGAGTTTGAATGAGAAACACAGTTAAGAAATATGACACACAGCTAAGTAATGACTTGACATAAGTAATTATCTATACAAGGCATTTACATTTCAGCACAACTCTACTAATGTAAGATTTGCATATGCATAGTGGTCCTCAGTTCTATGGGGGCAACAAATATTGTGGAGAGACACTTGTCACAGAGAAAATCTTTGTAGTAAACGGCGCTTCACTCTGGGAAAAGCTTGATTAAGTATTCAAGGGAAAATGTTAGAGGACTTTAAATGCAGGTGAGATGAGAAAAAAAAACCTGAAGCTAAGATGTGAGTTGGGTCGGCATCTCTTGACTGGGTTTTGCCTTCCATTATGACTTTAGCTCGTGCATTGTTAATACTAAATGCCTTTTATTTTTCCACTATTGTGTTGGAGGTTCGTGTCATTGTTGATGTAAAACAACGCATTCTAGCTCTGTGATATTCGTTAATAATGAGTTCTGCAGGTGTCCACTTCATTAAGGGGGCGTGTTAACATAAGAACATAAGAAAGGAGGAACACTACAGCAGGCCTGTTGGCCCATACTAGGCACGTCCTTCACAATCCATCCCACTAACAGGATATTTGCCCAACCCAATTTTCAATGCTACCCAAGCAATAAGCTCTGATAATTCTATTTACTCATGTGCGAGTCCCACTCAAATCCAACCCCTCTCACTCATGTGTTTATCCAACCTAAATTTGAAACTACATCGTATTTAGACAGACAGACAAACAGCCAAACAGAGGAAGGCGAAGCAAGAAGGATCAGTGATGTGGACAAAAGATTGGCTTAAAGCTGCTCTTACTGTCCGGAAGAAAGACGAGATGTTTGCGGATCTACATTCTGAATGGAAAGAGTTTTGATATTTTTTTTTTTTTACACTTTGCGCAGTAAGAAATTTGTTTAACGTTTGAAACTAAACATTAGCTGGGCCAGGATGAAAACATCTACGTTATGCCCAGAAAATAAACAAAAACGTGTCTATTATGAAAGGCAGAAAATAAGATCACAATATTCCTAGCATAAACTTTGTAATAGTGGACCCCGTTTGATCCTTTGTAAAGAATACTGAAATACTCCATAATGGCAGCGACTCAACATTTAGGCAACCACTTTAGTCATTTGTGATCCTTCTCGAGTCATGTTCCGTTCTCGTTATTGAAGTCGTTTGTTCGTTTTCGTTTCGAGTATTTTTATATGCTACTTTGTCAACTCGAGTGAATTCGAGTGCTGCTCTGCACTCACGATTTAAGTCACTTGTACTCTCCGTTCTGTTCTCACCCTTTGAGTTACATGCAATCCCTCGCTTTGAGTACTCTTTTTGTCTCATTGTTCTGCTGGTAACGCACTCAGCTTACATATTGAGGTCCGTGGATCGATCCTCGGTACGGGTGGAAATATTAGGCGTGTTTCCTTAAGACACCTGCTGACCCTGTTCACCTAGCAGTAAATAGGTACCTGGGTGTTAGCTGACTGGCGTGGGTCTCATTCTGGGGACAAAATAAACTTAAGTTGACCGAAATGACCTGTATAACCAAGGGCTTTCTATATAGTATGTCTTTGATGTCTGTATAAGTTGTATCATGTACTTGTAGAAATAAAGATTATTATTATTATTATTATTATTATTATTATTATTATCATTATTATTCACACTTCCAGTCACATGTACTCTCTCATCCTGATTACTGTTCAGTGCTCACTCTTTAAGTCGCCTTAACACTGTTTTGTGCTCACTTCGTATCTTCCCACGAAGGTGAACTATTCTTACTAGAAAATAAACAAATATTTTGTATTGTTGGTAACAGGAGAAAGCACAGTTCCACCAGTAAAGAAGATTAATGTGCAGTTAAAAATAATTACGGAAATCAAATTGCTTTTTATCTGTTCGGTGACTCGTAGCAGTCCACGAAGGATTTCAAATTATTTCCATTGGCTATCATTTTATTAAGGGTAAAGACTCACCAAGTGATTGTTACACTAGAATAATGCAATTCGTGCTGTAGCAAAAAATTAAAATGCTTGTGATAAAAATATTGGAGTAACTCTTAGTTCTCAATGATTTGGTCTCATTATCTCCCCTTCCTGTGATGCTGTATATATTGAGATTTGGAGATTTATCTCTTACTAGCTGAATAACCCTGCGTTGCCTGGATGTATGTAGTGTCCCTTAAGTTTCAAATTGAAAACAATATGTTATTAAAAAATTCTTTCATTTATAGTTTCTCTGATGGGTCGAAAGTTTTCTTCCACACATCTGCCTTGTGAGAAGTGGTGGGAGAATCACGCCCCTGTACCCGCCTTGGCAGGAAGTGGATATAGGAGATTCATGCCCGGGGACTTGTGCCTGCTAAACTTACCTTCAGGAAGCAGGTGGGGGAATTTTTGAGTCCCCATACCCACTTTGTCAGGAGACAGGTGTGGGGAAGTCAATGGGCAGGCACTCATACTCCCACATTCACCGTGTCAGAAGACGGGTGTGGGGAAGGTGTGGGGAAGCCAATGGGCAGGCACTCATACTCCCACACTCACCGTGTCAGAAGACGGGTGTGGGGAAGTCAAGCCCCCACACTCGTCTTTCAGGACTTAGGTGTGGAGGATTTATTCCCAAGCACCCAATTTTCATGAAGCAGGTGCGAGGGGAAAATCGTTCTTTCACACCTGCCTAGATAGAAAGCGGTTATGGGAACCCCGTTCCCTCACCCCCACCTTGTCAAGAGACAAGTGGGGGAGTCGATAGCCTAAATCCTCCTGTTGTTTATGAGGGAGACTGAAAAAGTCTGGTTGAGGCGGCTTTCAAGAGGAATCCTTCAAGGGAAGACCTTCAAGGAATCCTTCAAGGGAAGACCTTCAAGGAATCCTTCAAGGGAAGACCTTCAAGGAATCCTTCAAGGGAAGACCTTCAAGGAATCCTTCAAGGGAAGACCTTCAAGGAATCCTTCAAGGGAAGACCTTCAAGGAATCCTTCAAGGGAAGACCTTCAAGGAATCCTTCAAGGGAAGACCTTCAAGGAATCCTTCAAGGGAAGACCTTCAAGGAATCCTTCAAGGGAAGACCTTCAAGGAATCCTTCAAGGGAAGACCTTCAAGGAATCCTTCAAGGGAAGACCTTCAAGGAATCCTTCAAGGGAAGACCTTCAAGTGGTTACTTGAATTTTTATCCTTTGTTCCAATATTTCGATTTTATTTCGTTTATAACTCCAGAACCCTTAATCGAATCGGATTAAAATTTTCATCACTTGTGTATAGACATAGGGACCAAATTCAAGAAACATCTAGTATATGCAGGCTCCTTATGATTAATGTTACTGAACACATTCCCAGCATCCTGGGATGGTCAAAATGATTTACAAATCCATCAGAAGCGTTGCTGCAAACGTTAGCCAAAAATAATAATGAAATAATTATTTATTCTTAAATGATCTATTCGTATCTTATAAACCATAATGCAACAAAATGTAATATTCATTAAAATTAACTTAGCTTTGTCAATATCAGGTTTTATGACCATACACATTCATTACTCGCACTGCAACATCGTCACAGTCATCACTCGCACTGCAACATCGTCACAGTCATCACTCGCACTGCAACATCGTCACAGTCATCACTCGCACTGCAACATCGTCACAGTCATCACTCGCACTGCAACATCGTCACAGTCATCACTCGCACTGCAACATCGTCACAGTCATCACTGCACTGCAACATCGTCACAGTCATCACTCGCAACCTCCGTCACTCACTGCAACATCGTCACAGTCATCACTCGCACTGCAAAATCGTCACAGTCATCACTCGCACTGCAACATCGTCACAGTCATCACTCGCACTGCAACATCGTCACAGTCATCACTAGCACTGCAACATCGTCACAGTCATCACTCGCACTGCAACATCGTCACAGTCATCACTCGCACTGCAACATCGTCACAGTCATCACTCGCACTGCAACATCGTCACAGTCATCACTCGCACTGCAACATCGTCACAGTCATCACTGCACTGCAACATCGTCACAGTCATCACTCGCACTGCAACATCGTCACAGTCATCACTCGCACTGCAACATCGTCACAGTCATCACTCGCACTGCAACATCGTCACAGTCATCACTAGCACTGCAACATCGTCACAGCCATCACTCGCACTGCAACATCGTCACAGTCATCACTCGCACTGCAACATCGTCACAGTCATCACTCGCACTGCAACATCGTCACAGTCATCACTCGCACTGCAACATCGTCACAGTCATCACTCGCACTGCAACATCGTCACAGTCATCACTCGCACTGCAACACACAAGATGTCTCGACTGCAGAGTGACACTCATGTGTGTTGGTTCTGATTTGACTTATTTGTGAGCAAAGTTGTTTGCAATTTTCTTTTCCGTTTTAATTAATCATAACATACAAAACAAATACGTCCATCTCTTCCGAGTGGCTTCAATATTTAATGGGTGACGCATCGTACGGCCACGAGAGTAAACATTTAGTTTGTTGATGGGCAGTTTTATAAGTGCAGTAAATATTTTTTTTTTAAACTTTAAATCGCTCGATTTGTTTTTTTGTTATTTAAGGCTTCCATAAAAAAGACTAGAGAATTTTAAAACTAATGAAAATACAAAATACTGAAAAATCACGTTTTTTATTTAATTTTTTTTTAAGTAGAGTGAACCCTTAATACAGCACGGAGTGATGCCAGAGCAGATAATTTGTTACTTACAGTTTAAACATACCAAATGTATATATATATTATATATATATATATATATATATATATATATATATATATATATATATATATATATATATATATATATATATATATATATATATATATATATGTGTGTGTGTGTGTGTGTGTGTGTGGTGAAGAATAAGCCGAACCAGTGAGTTTGGCCTGTTCGGCAAAGGTGTTCTTTGCTGAATTATAAGAATGAATATTTATTTTTGCCATAAATCAGCGGAAATTAATCTGAGCATAACGAAAAAAGTATGTCACTAATTTTATGTAATATTAATTAAATATAATCTGAACTCTGCTCTAGGCTGCTGTCTGCGATGTTTCTCTCTACATACCCGTCTGTTTCTGTGTTGTGTATTGATATAAAAATCGCTTGTGAGGTCATAAAATACAGGAGGAGAATGAAATAGTTTGAAACCATGCGTGAGGCCCACTGAGATGCCCAGGCTGGGAAGAAACATGGGCTTCTAAACAAGGCTTCCCAGCTTTTGAGGTATCTGTGGCTGAGTGGGCTAGAGCGTCACTTGAGAAACCTTGCCAGCCTCCCTGCCGTGGCTTCGAATCCTGCTGACTGCGATCTCTCTCTCTCTATCTCTACTCCCTGTACAGTGACAGCCGAGGGAAATTACTGCATCTAATATGATCGCTGGAACTGTTAAATGTTTCGAAATTTTCTGTGTTTGTTAATGCTCGTGGCTCGGTTTGTAGCGCACTCAGCTCACACACTGAGGTCAGTGATTCGATCTTCTGAATGAGTGGAAATATTTGGGTGTGTTTCCTTAAGACACCTGCTGACCCTGTTCACCTAGCAGTAAATAGGTACCTGGATGTCTGCCGACTGGTGTGAGGTCGCATCCTGTTAACAAAATTATGCTCTGCATAACCAGTGCTTTCAATATAGTATGTCAATGATGTCAGCTAGGTCAGTATTAGTTGTATCACGTACTTGTAGAAATAAAAATTATTATTATTATTATTGGAATTATAGGATTCATTTATTTCATTATATCCTCTATTTGTGAGGAATTGTATATAATGCAGTATATGAATTGTCTCTATAAACCTCATATGAAGATCTTTTCAAGAATAAATTATGCTAAAGTGAAATTTCTGCTTACTCGTGAGTGATAATGTCAGAGGATCTCACCTTCAAAGACCACAACAATGTATCTACCGCATCTGCTAGAAAAATGATAGGATGGATAATGAGAACCTTCAAAACTAGGAACGCCAAACCCATGATGATTCTCTTCAAAGCGCTTGTTCTCTCTAGGCTGGAATACTGCTGTACACTAACTGCCCCCTTCAAGGCTGGCGACATTGCTGACCTGGAGAGTGTACAAAGAACTTTCACTGCACACATAAGTACGATAAAGCACCTAAATTATTGGGAACGGTTGAAGTCCCTTGATTTGTATTCCCTGGAACGCAGGCGAGAGAGATACATGATAATATACACTTGGAAAATTCTAGAGGAATTAGTACCAAACTTGCACACGAAAATCACTCCCTATGAAAGGAAAAGACTCGGCAGGAGATGCAACATTCCCCCAATGAAAAGCAGGGGCGCCAAGAGTACACTGAGAGAAAACACAAAAAGTGTCAAGGGCCCAAGACTGTTCAACTGCCTCCCAGCATACATAAGGGGGATTACCAATAGATCCCTGGCTGTCTTCAAGAAGGCACTGGACAGGCACCTAAAATCAGCACCTGACCAGCCGGCTGTGGTTCGTACTTCGGGTTGCGTGCGGCCAGCAGTAACAGCCTTGTTGCTCAGACCCTGATCCACTATGAGGCCTGGTCTCAGACCGGGCCGCGGGGGCGTTGACTCCCGAAACCCTCTCCAGGTATACACCATTTATACTGACAGTGAATACAAGTTAACAGTATATGTAATGTTCTTGAAAGATAAAAATGTAAAGGAAATATTTTATTTATTAATATATTAACACATCGGCCGTTTCCCACCAAGGCAGGGTGGCCTGTAAAAGAAAAACTTTCATTACCATTCGCTCCATCACTGTCTTGCCAGAGGCGCTCTCACGCTACAGTTATAAAACTGAACATTAACATCTGTGACATACAAAGAGTATGTTACAATTTATTCGGCGTATGTCACACTTCCATATAGGCTGCCTCCCAACCATCAAACTGGGTGCTAAACGATCAATAGGGTACCCGTTGTTAAATCAGTACCTTGGTACAGTGACCAATCACAGGCAAGCCCGCCTTACTGAAGCAATGTGGTTCACTTGCGGGAAGCTTTTGGCAGACTTTCCTACCTGCTGGTTTCTGCTTTGCCATCTGTCACCGTCGTGTACACTTATTATTAATCTATCTGTACATATTGTACATATCTGTATATAGTCTACTGCTGAGTTTGTTTGCTCCAACTCCCATTACGACCAGGTCTCACAGGCCATTCTTTACCTGTGTTCGTAATAACACTCCTCTTTCAGAGTACAGGCACTGTAATTTCCACCTCCAGGACTCAAATCCAGCCTGCCGGTTTCCCTGAATCCCTTCATAAATATTACCTTCCTCAGACTCCAACAGCACGTCAAGTCCTAAAAAACATTTGACTCCACTCACTCCTATTTAACAAGTTCACGCATGCTTGCTTGAAGTCCAAGCCCCTCGCACAAAAAACTTCCTTTGCCCCCTCCCTCCAACCTTTTCTAAGCCGACCCCTACCCTGCAGTCCTTCCACTACAGATTTATACGCTCTGAAAGTCATTCTATTTCGTTCTGTCCTCTCTAAATGTCCGAACCTCCTCAACAACCCCTCCTCAGCCCTCTGGGTAATCCTTTTAGTAACCCTCCACCTCCTCCTACTTTCCAAACTACGGATTCTCTGCATTATATTCACTCCACACATTGCCCTCAGTCACGACATCTCTAATGCCTCCAGCCTTCTCCTTGTTGCAACATTCACCACCCATGCTTCACACCCATATAAGAGCGTTGGTATAACTATACTATCATACATTTCCTATATTCCATTTAAGTCAGATGGGATCATGAGCAAAAAAAAAAAATATTTTAACAAGGTGTTCCAACAATATCAACAGGGTTTAAAAAATATATAGAAAAAGAGCAAGCGAGTGTAAAAGATTTTATAGGATATTTTTTATCGGAGAAAGGTGGGTTATTAACTTGGAATAACCCAACAACAACAAAAATTGCTGAAAAGTGTGATTGATATTTTTTTTTAAATTTATTATCAACCTCAGAAAAGGAGCATTTCATATGAATTCTCAGTGGTGATGGAGCATGTGAAAGGTTGTAATTGAAGTGTTTACCTTGATGTAATTCTATGAATTGGCGAAGAAACTGGGAAATAATATTATAAAAAAATGATGGAATGTAGAGGTTGTGGATAAGTGTCAAACCACATAAGAAGGAAGTGTCGGTCGCTCATTGGAGATTATGAACAGAGGAACATCGATGGAGTAGTGTTGACGGTGGTGGTGGTGGTGTTAGTAGTGCTGGGTGTAGTGTTGGTGGTGGTAATGACTGGGTGGAGGGGATAGTTGCGGTGGTTTTGGTGATGGTAGTAGATGGTAGTGGTGGCAGTGTCTGATGTTGGTGAGGGGGTACTCGTTGCAGTGGTGGTGATGTTGGTGAGGGGGTACTCGTTGCAGTGGTGGTGATGTTGGTGAGGGGGTACTCGTTGCAGTGGTGGTGATGTTGGTGAGGGGGTGTTTGTTGCAGTGGTGGTGATGTTGGTGAAGAGGTGTTTGTTGCAGTGGTGGTGATGTTGGTGAGGGGGTGTTTGTTGCAGTGGTGGTGATGTTGGTGAAGAGGTGTTTGTTGCAGTGGTGGTGATGTTGGTGAGGGGTGTTTGTTGCAGTGGTGGTTGATGTTGGTGAAGAGGTGTTTGTTGCAGTGGTGGTGATGTTGGTGAGGGGGTGTTTGTTGCAGTGGTGGTGATGTTGGTGAGGGGGTGTTTGTTGCAGTGGTGGTGATGTTGGTGAAGAGGTGTTTGTTGCAGTGGTGGTGATGTTGGTGAGGGGGTGTTTGTTGCAGTGGTGGTGATGTTGGTGAGGGGATGTTTGTTGCAGTGGTGGTGATGTTGGTGAGGGGATGTTTGTTGCAGTGGTGGTGATGTTGGTGAGGGGGTGTTTGTTGCAGTGGTGGTGATGTTGGTGAGGGGGTGTTTGTTGCAGTGGTGTGATGGAACAATCATGGATAGAGAATAGGAGGAGGAACGAAGGAAAGAAGAAGGAATGACGTGAGGAAAGAAGAAGGGAAGGAAAGAGAAAGGAGGAAGATGGGACGAGGAGCAGGACGAAGAGGGAAATAATGTAGTGAAAGAATACAGATAAAGGAGACATGGGGAATGGTGTGCAAAATCTTGCTCCAAGAGGCTCCGACCCTAC
This sequence comes from Cherax destructor, assembly GCA_009830355.1. NCBI lineage: Eukaryota > Metazoa > Arthropoda > Malacostraca > Decapoda > Parastacidae > Cherax > Cherax destructor. The sequence goes on along the minus strand of WNWK01004384.1, from coordinate 36,460 downwards.
TGCCTTATTTAACCTATTTTTTTATCCAAAAAAAGTATTCAAGTCAGCTATTTAATAGCCTAATAAATAGATAGATAGACTGGTCTATAATTTATAGCTTCTAATCTATCCACCTGCTGGTGAATACTGGGATCACGTTCGTAATTGTCTAGTTTGGTAAGCTTCCCATTTCTAGAGATATGCTGTAGGTTCGCATGTTATTCTGCTCATTTCGGTACCCATAGTGATATGTTACCAGGCCTCATGCTTTTGATGTATCCAACTCTGTCAACAGTTTAAACCCTGCTTTCAGACACCATCCCTATGTCCTCATTAAAAACCTTCTTAAATCTTCTGCCAAATTCCTCGCAGAATCTTCTTTCATCTCCTGTGGGAACTCTTCCCTCCATCTTCAACCTTATTCGTTGATCTTTTAAAGACATCGCTCTTATTTAGCTGTTTAGTAAATTTGGTTCTGATTTGACTCTTGCTGCTGTCATTCTTAAGCATGTTCAGATTCTCTGTTTCAGTTTCTCTGTTTCAGTTTCTCTGTTTCAGTTTTCTCTGTTTCTCTGTTGTTCTTTTTCCATGATTTATAGCACCTTTTTTTTTTTACTTCTGATTAAAGCAATGGGTCTAACTGTATCCCATCATCTTCTGTTCAGTATAAATCATGATGTTGCCCCAAGCCACTTTCTGGCTTTCCCTTTTTCTCTAGAATCCATTTAGAAAATCTTTTATGCCTGCATAGTCGCCTTTTATGATTTATTATATTATTATTATTTGTACAGCCTCTTCTCTCTACTTCCACTTCTACCAAACATTCAAAGTTGAGCACTACATGGTTACTAGCTCTTAGTGGTAGCCTATTTTCAATTTATGTCAGATTCATTTAAGGTGAAAAACATGGAGCGTTGAGGTGGTTCGTCCCTTACCTTCACTGCTGTGGTTTGTGTGACATGTTGAACCATGGAGTCTTCCATTACTGCCTCAATCAATTCTCTTCTCAATATTTTTGTGCATCCATGTGGATCCCAGTCTCCCAGCATCGTGACTGAAATTACCTCCACAAAGAACTTTTTCATCATTCTTAATTGATCTCTGTGGTTCACATCTCAGTGGGAGATGTGAACCACTGCTTCTGTCACCTTGGGTTCTCCAGTCATTTTTCTCCACCTATATAGTCACTGAAGTTACCAGCTTTCCATGATTTTCACCTAAATATTCCATTGATTCCTTATCATTAAGTGCCACTACTTCCTCCTCCTGGTCTCTTTTTCTTCTTATCACGAGTCACCCCTCGGGGAATAATGCATGCATTACCATTCCAGAATCATTGGTGCACCACACTGATCCTTTTCTCATTTACTTTATTCTGGGATTTCTAGCATTTGGACTGGGCTTTAGGTGGAATTCGAGTGAGAGTGGAATAGTCAAGGTGTCATGAGAGAGAGAGAGAGAGAGAGAGAGAGAGAGAGAGAGAGAGAGAGAGATAGATAGATAGATAGATAGATAGATAGAGAGAGAGAGAGAGAGAGAGAGAGAGAGAGAGAGAGAGAGAGAGAGAGAGAGAGAGAGAAACTGTTGCGCCGTCTATACCCCCCCTCTTGTCAAATTTTATTCTTTTAATATTACATTGCGTTCATTTCCTTTATTAGCTAAATTGGAAATGAACGTCCTTGTACTATTATTACTTGTTTGCTCAATTATTTCTGTAAGTGGCCACTATGTATTTATATCTCGCTGGATATGTGTAACTTTACTATGTGTCTGTTTTATGTAAGGAGGTAGATTAACATGGAATGATCCAATCCTCCAAGAGTATGGCTGAACATACTTTTCTGCAGTTGTTAACACCCTCTTCCTCCCCCCTTTCCCTATTTGGTTAAGTGTTTGCCGGGTCAGAGTCACGTGATTTATCCAACGTCCAAGCTAGGTGTTCAGCTAGGTGTTCAGCTAGGTGTTCAGCTTGGACCAGTGTGATTTTACCTGCCGAATAGTCAACACTCCTTCTCTGGTCTTATTAGAAAGTTGTTAATTTTTCTTCACCATAGTATATTCTGAGCAATACTTGTACTCTGATTCCTCTAGTTATAAAACTTGCTAATTGCAGAGAAGAAGATTGTGTTTATACGAGTAATTATTCTGACATAAAGTCTCTCTGAGAAACTAGACTTTATGACTTCATAAGGGAAGGTATTGTAAAGATTCCCTGTTGTATACACGTCTTATCAGTATAAACAACAATTGTATAAGTTACATGCCTGACATTTTATCATATCTATGAAATTACTTCATTAAACTAAGATTTTACTTGAAGTTTATTTTTATCCCAAACTCTCTGTCTAAGTTGTTGTGCCTGAATCCCATATGAAGATAATATCTACTGACTTCTGGAGGATAGGCGTAACAGAGAAAGGGAGACAAAGAGGGAGATAGATAGAGAGGAAGAGAGAGAGAGAGGAGGGATGTGGGTGGCCTTACTGTTATGTATAAGGCCAATATTGTCAAAGTACCACACTTGGCTCCACTTCGAGGACAGCGATAAGCAAGTTTCTATACCACAAGACGGGCAGCCAGCAGCAACTTCACTCTGGCTGTACTCTTCTCCAGAACATCACTTCATCTGAGATCATTTATCCCCAGGATGACTCGAGTCTGGAACACATTCGTACAGCATTATGATGTCAACGAGATAAAGTTGATCAAATGAAAATGCTGGCCCACAGATGGCTCCAACTTCATCCTGTTCCCTACTTGTATGTTTCATAACAATAAAAAGGCTTTCAAATGAGCTGATGTAGGTAACAGCTCTTAGCTTGTCAATAAAGTTAGGAATCCTTAACTTGCTAGGGATCCTTAACCTAACCTTGTCAAACCCTGTGTAAAAAAAAAAGAGGAGAGAGAGAGAGAGAGAGAGAGAGAGAGAGAGAGAGAGAGAGAGAGAGAGAGAGTTGGGTATTAGTATGTATTATTAGAAGTGTGATTGGGAGCGGGAACGTAGTTGGAACGCCAGTGTTACCTAGATTAGAGAGGATAGAGAATAGGGGGGGAAGGGGAAAAGAGGATTATTGGTTTCTACACCTGGTTGTCGGTTGATAGTTTTTAGTTCTCTGGACGCTCTGTTTTTCTCTCTTTCCTCCTCAGCTTTACACCTCTTCTCCGTTTATATGTTCGATCCCTCTACATAAATATTCCATCATAACTTTCCCACTTCCTGGTATTTGATTTCCTGTTTAGTACAAGACCTTTTATTACTTATAACTGAAAGATTATTTTCACTGGGTGTCGTTTTTCTCTTTTGTACGATCCCTCTCTGAAAAAATCTCATTGGTTGCCTCCTGTGAACCAGAAGCTGTTAACTATTTTTCAACTTGTATTTGATCGCCTTTCCTTCCATTCACTCTGTGTCTTCCCCTGGTGCCCTGGCCTTCTTAAAATCATCCATGAATTCTTCCTTTCTACTGTATGAATCGCTGTCTTTGCATCTGCTCATTTATTATAAGAGTCCAACGGACAAGTGAAGTAGTAGCAGCAGCAGCAACACACACAGCAAGAGGCATTCTTGAGCTTCCCCAGCGCTCGGGCTTCGGCCCAAAGCTGGGGTGTGGCTCCAAAAGGATCCTGTAGTGCTTGCTACCTTTGCACCTCCTGACATCATCTGCTGCTATGCAGCTGCCTCACCCTTCGAGCCCAGTGTGGGCGGGGTTTGAGGCCCCGGCCGGGCGATTATACCAGCGAATCTACAACAACAACATCATTTTTATATAATAGCCTCTTTCATGTCTCTTCTCTTGTTTTTCTCACTATTTTTGTATTTTTTTCATTATGTCTGAGAAACTCCATCCCTTAGTGTTTCCAATTCTTCATTATTTGATTTCTTTTTCTCAGCACTCAGCTAACTAGTCTTCCATTCTTTTCACGTCCTCTTTTATTAAGCTTTTCTCTTCTCTCGATGCCTGGTTCTCCTCTCTCTGCCTCCTCCTAAACCTCTAATAATTTCTTATTTTGTTCCTGTTCATTTTACATTCTGTGTCTTCACCTTCCATCCTTATAATATCTTTTAGAATTCATGTCACTCGTCTTTTATGGCGACTCCCTCTGGTATACATCCAATTTCTCTATTTTTTCTTTCTCTTTTTTTTTTTAATTGTGCTCCCCAAGTTATTATTATTATAATAAACTAAACCATCATGTGCGTCCTAAAGATATTCTCAGCCAACTGTTTTTAAGAATCTTGTGGACTGGTAATGTTGCTCTAGGGAAAGACTTCAGCTGGTTTTAGTTATTACATATATCTCCTACAGTGTATAATATTAAGGTATTAAATGGACCCCAATGGAAATAAGTCACTCTGTCTTGACTTTTTTGGGTTATCCTTGGTTTTCTACACATATGCTGCTATGTATGATAATCTATGTAAATGGATTTGTGTATACCTGAATAAACTTACTTACTTATCATACCCCTTATTATACCCCATATCTTGGCTGGTTAGTTTCCTTCTCTTCTCCACTGATAATGTACCATTGTTTTTAGCTCCTCAGACCTGCTAATTCACTCAGGGGATCTGGGAGGCACAGACCCCACAACACAACTCACAGATAAGGTGGAAAACTTTGTTGTTATTGATCTTTCTCAGGCCAGCTAGGCGGTGTCCAAACACTCAGGTCTGGCAAACATGTGAGAGGTCTCTTACAGTGCTTCTCTTGTATTGTGATACTGTTCTTACATTCGCTTCATTTTCTTCATTATTATTAACAAAACTAATCGCTAAACCCACCACGGTCATAAAGCGCTGAGTGATAACGGTCAACGTTATCTTAGGCAACACAGTTGACCTTATCTTTAGGTCGCCCCCCTACTTATCATTTCAAACAATGCTTATGACAAATATCTTTATTGCACTTCAGTGGCACATAGGAAATATGTTTCGTTAACTGATTTCGTTTCCAGAACACTTCACGCAAGTCTACTTAAAAACACACTCGCACTCCACAAATATCATGCGAAAAATACGCAAAAAAGCACAGACTAAAACACGTCCAGCGTAGTTAGTCAGTCCATCTTGTGTGTACGTGTGTAGTTGTGTATATAGATGTGTGCATACTTATGCATGTGTCTCCTTATGTATATGGGGATGTATGTATAAATAACAAAAAGGCACAATACCGTGACTGGAACAATACACAAATAACCCACACTTAGGAGAGAGGAACTTACCACAACGTTTCGGTCCCACTTGGACCATTTACAGTCACTATGTGTGACTTTGTAAATGGTCCTAGTTGGGCCGAAACGTCGCCGTAAGCTCCTCTCTCACTTGTGCTGGTTATTTGTGTGATGTATGGATGTGTACATATATGTATGCAAATATTCGTGCGCATACGTACACGTGTGTGGAGGTTGGTCTCCTATGAGAACAATTATTCGATTATTTTGTAAAACAAAATAATCGAACTTTTAAAGTCTGCTTAATGTTTAATATTTCTTGGTGTCTTTAGGGTTGTGGGTGAACTGTTACCGTCCCCACCTGATTTCTAGAGATCAGTCTTGTCTGAACTGCTGTGCCATACTCATTTCTGTGTTCCGTCGGGCAGAAACTGTTGTTTCCCATTTTTTTCCCTCTGTGCACAGTCTGTTACTAGTCAAAAGTTAATTTTTTTTTCATTTTGAGCTTACATTGTTGATTTTCCATAAAGTTGATTGGCAGATTAATTAATTCGCTCTTGCTTTCTGGTTTTACAAATTTTAGCTGAAGGTAACACTGAATATGTGTTAACTTTAGCTAAAATTTGTAATATCAGAAAACAAGAGTGAATTAATTAATCTGTCAATCAGCTTTAAATCTTAAATTTTTATTTTCGAGAACTGCAATCAAAATTTTATAGCTATTTCATTGAAGTGGTTATTTTTTATTATTAATAAAACAGACAGCAATGTTTAAGCACCGTACCTAGTATAACATCAGTGTTTTTCATGGGTTTCCAAGGTATAACATCAGTGTGCTTGGCATAACAACAGTTTTCTCCGTAGTATAACAGAAATTATGCTGTGGATGATCTGCTCCACGCTCTGTCAGTTAAGTTAAGCAATGTTGGAGGTGCTTAGTAATTCTACTAATGACCGCAGGTATAAATCATTGGGGCGTACATGCAATGTTCCACACTAGTCACCGACACAGGTATACATACTATACAACTTACCGAAGTAGTGTCTGTTCCTAGGTATTATGTAGGACTGAGACTGAGGAAGACTTACACCAGTCAGTCCATCTATCATCATTCTATCATGCAGGAGCAACATATCTATGGTGCATCCAGTAACATAAGCAGACTCCTGGATGTCACTACCTACAGGCTCCGGCTGGGTTACCAGTATCTTAGGGAGGTTAAATCACCACCACCAGATGTAGCCCAAACGAAATGTGATTTTTTGAGTCATTATGTAATGAAATGCGATAAAAAATAATGAATTCAGAGACAACTCACTCAGAAATGTTCAAGAAATGGCATAATATTTTATCCACAGTGGTATATTACAAATCATTCTGGAAAAATGCCCTGACTTTGCTTACTGTAAATAACTCATTACCACTGTGTGTAACCTAATTCATGTCTGCATAAATACCTCATTACAATCGTAACCAGATATAAACAAATAAATAGTACATTACCACTGTAACTCGTTCACTTATCAAAACTTTGCGGCTCAGTCCCTAGACCCATTATGTGCCCCTGTAATCTTTTCACTACCGTCCACACCATGGGTAAGAGGCGCATAATTAAGATGCTAAACTACGTAGGAGACATCCTAATTTGCTTGTTCATTCACACTCATAAGACCCGAACTCCTCCATCCTTAACTAGACACCGCAGTCAAAGACATAACACCTGGCTAAAACAATAACAAGTATTATGGAAGGAGGTGAGTATATATGAAGTCGAAAAAAGAACAGGCAGGCGCCGGCCAGCAGCTGCATATCATTGACAATTACTCAATCAGATTCCTATCTGAAACATGTTTCGTATCAGATATTGGAGAAATCGAGTGAACTGAGTCAATTATTGCTCTCGCTCACACACGTCTTACACTTCATGCTGTTCTCACTGTAAACACTTGCCAAATAATGAAGAATCTGTTTACCTGTGTGATAATTGTTTATTTTACGTTTACACAGGTGTTCTGTTGAATTATTCGCAAGTATCTTTTCCTGGAGGGGAAATATTTAGAATTCACATTAAGTTATATATGAAAGATAAAATTATCTTTTATTGACACTATGACCAACACAAGCTCCGTTTACTACGCAGAATGTTATCTATGGTTTGAAAAGTAGTGGCTGTCAGTATGGAATTTCCATAGCACCTTGCAAGCTGCCCAAGCCTCATTTATTCCTAATAGAGTTATGTCGATGATGTATTGGCTGTACTTTCATTATACGTTAACATGGTATAAACCATGGTATTAGATACCAACAGTATATCTATATATATATATATATATATATATATATATATATATATATATATATATATATATATATATATATATAAAATATAATATAATATAGGAGGTACCACCTCTGGAGCTGTCCTGGGGACCCTCATCCTCAGAGAAAGAATAAACTTGCTTCAGGAAAAACTCAAGGTTTTTCCTGAAGCTGTTTGATAATTGTTTTCTCCCACCACCCCCAATATTCTATATAGAATTTATTTAAAGGCAAAATACATTGACAAAATACATTGACAAAAATACAATAGGGAGTAGAACAACATAGATGTCATCTCAGAGCTACATCTCGAATACTTCGTCCAGCTCCCCGGTGGTGGGCCGCGTACCCAGAATGCTGCAGGCATTTCCCCTCTGGATAGCAACACTGAGTCTCTGAAAGAGGAAGCTGGATGCCCTGTGATCCTTCGTTTCTATGATGAATTTTTCACCCAGCTCTTTGAGGAACTTTAGAGCACTCTTGCCCCATGCTCCAAGGGTCTCCGACCCTATTGGGATGAAGTTATAGCAAGGGGAAAGGCCTTCATATTTGCGGGTCTTCTGGGTCTCCCTGTGGCTGGCAGCTCCACCCCCTTCAGCTACGGAGTATGACAAGTAGGCGTCTGCCAATGTTGCGGCACAGGTGTAGTCCCAGGCAATCTACTTGGAGTCTACCTGGAGGGCATTTCGGGGATCAACGCCCCCGCGGCCCGGTCCATGACCAGGCCTCTTGGTGGATCAGGGCCTGATCAACAAGGCTGTTACTGCTGGCCGCACGCAGTCCAACGTTCAAACCACTGCCCGGCTGATCTGGCACTGACTTTAGGTATCTGTCCAGCTCCCTCTTGAAGACAACCAGGGGTCTATTGGTAATTTCCCTTATGGTTGGTGGGAGGCTGTTGAACAGTCTTGGACCCCGGACACTTATTGCATTTTCTCTTAGTGTACCAGTGGCGCCCCTACTTTTCACTGGGGGTATGTTGCATTGCCTGCCAAGTCTTTTGCTTTCGTAGGGAGTGATTTCTGTGTGCAGATTAGGGATCAGTTCCTCCAGAATCTTCCAGGTGTAGATTATGATATATCTCTCTCGCCTGCGCTCCAGTGAGTACAAGTCAAGTGCTTCCAGGCGTTCCCAGTAGTTAAGGTGTTTGATGGAACTTATACGTGCAGTAAAAATTCTCTGTACATTCTCTAGATCTGCAATTTCATCTTCCTTGAATGGGGATGTTAATGTATAGCAGTATTCCAGCCTAGAGAGAACAAGTGATTTAAAAAGGATCATCAGTGGCTTAGCATCTCTTGTCGTGAATGTTCTCATTATCCATCCTGTCAGTTTCCTCGCAGATGTGATAGTGGCATTGTTGTGGTCCTTGAAGGTGAGATCTTCGGACATTACCACTCCCAGGTCCTTCACATTACTTTTCCCGCTCTATTGTGTGATTAGAGTTTGTATTATACTCAGTCCTAGCTATTATTTCCTCCAGTTTTCCATAACGGAGTAGTTGGAATTTGTCTTCATTGAACATCATATTGTTCTCCTTTGCCCATTGGAAAACTTGGTTTATATCTTCTTGGAGATTTGTCATGTCCTCAATGGATGACACTCTCATGCAGATCCTAGTATCGTCTGCAAAGGATGATACGGTGCTATGGTTTACATCTCTGTCTATGTCTGATATGAGAATGTGGAACAGGATAGGGGCGAGTACTGTGCCTTGTGGAACAGAGGTTTTTACTATGGCAGGTTCCGATTTAACTCTGTTTACCACTACTCTTTGTGTTCGATTGGTTAGAAAGTTGAAGATTCATCTGCCTACTTTGCCAGTTATCCCTTTAGCACGCATTTTGTGTGCATTTTGTCTCTCTAAACACCACACCAAACGTATATTTACTAGATGTTCCATCAATTTGCAAACTGCACTGATAAGAGCAATAGAGCAATAGAACGATAGTGTGAGGCATCATGCCCCGAAGTCCCTGGTTTAGGAAAAGGCAGAATAACGGCAGTTTTTCTCGGCAGGGAAAGAACCCTTTGCGACCAAATAAGATTAAAAAGACGTAAGAGGACTGCGAGGCTGACGGATGTAAATGCTAAAGCATAAGAATATGAATACCATCAGGCCCAGCTGCCGACGATCAGGAAACGGAAAGTCTTGACTCCAGTTCTAGAAGCTTAAAAGGCACATTATAAGACTCTTCCATGTTAGAAGAAAAGTCTAAGGACAGTAACTGTCTGGTAGACTTGGAGGAAAGAAACGAGGTGCATAGATGGAGCCCCTGAGAGATACGAACAAGATTATTTACAATTTCTGTGGCAACTTTAAGAGGGCTTGCTATGCCGTCACTGGCAACCAGGAGCCGGGTCTGGAAAGTATTTGCTACTCAATTTCCGTACTTTTTTCCAAACTGCACTCATAGAGGAAGTCGAAGTGATGGTAGAAATATAATCCTGCCAATTTATGTGCGTTTATCTTCTCGGATGGCACGTCAGGCAACCGCCCTCACCCACTTAAAATCAAGGAGTCGCTCTGTGGTAATATTATAACGATATCGTCCCCTGCAGCATGTTTCAAACGCACTGCATGAGCACAAGTAGGAGACCTCAAGGTACACATTTCTGAGGGTGCCTACCTGAGGTTTGAGGGATTGTATTCGAGCCTGCAGTTAAAACTGAGGAGAAAAATAGTTGTAATAGCTCATCAGGTGAGGATAAAAGAAGGTCTTTACTATAAACGGTCTGACGCATGTAAATGGCCCAATTCGCCCATTCAAACTGCCAACTTGGGCTAGGAGGAGGTCGAGAATACGTATGAGAAGTAGGATAGGAAAATGATCGCTGTCATGTAAATCAGAGAGCACTGACCAGATAAAGTCGAGTGCAGTTGAGGAGGAGCAAATTGAGAAATCTATGCATGATAGAGTTTGAGTGGGAGGGTCGAAATGAGTGGAAGTGCCTGTATTTAAAACATGGAGGGGAAGAGAAGTGAGAAGAGCCTCAATCTGATCACCACGAGAGTCACGGTGAGACCTTCACCAGAGAAAACTCTGAGAATTAAAATTTCCTAATAAGAGGAGAGGGAACGGTAGGGAAGAAATCAGAGATGCCACATCCGGAATAGATAATGGTCGAGAAGAAACATATAAAGAGCAGGCTGTATACCACCTGTCCAAATAGATGCGGTCTGCAGTACGGACAAGGACCCGAGAATATGGTATACCGCGGGGCACCAGAATTGCACTTTCATTAAAAGTCCCATCAGGAAAAGGATCCGATAAATGTTATAAGATATAGCCCAAGATAGGACGGAAAACAGCAGGACGCAATTTTGGTTCTTGCAAACAGACACAAACAGGGAAAAACTGGGAGATCAATACATGAAGCTCTCCCCGATAATCCCTGAGGCCTAAAATATTTCACTGAGCATAACAGTAACATTTTGCAGATGTCTACGGACCAGGAATTTCAGTAAAGTCAACATGCTTGATGATGTGAAGAAAGGCGCGGAAAATAAGAATGTGAAGTGTGGGTGTTGGACCTGTATCCATCATAGGTCTTGTCTTCTCAATAAAAGCGGTAATGGCTTCACTAGTCTCATATGAGAGAGAAGGAGGAGAGATCTTAGCGGCGGAGGGAGAAGATGTAGTTTGGGTAAAAAGTGGAGAGACAAAGGTAGACACCAAAGAAGAGGTAGAAGTGTCTTGACAGGCAGAAATTTCTGGGTGGACAAGCGAGGGAGTAACAGTACTTGGGGGTGGATGATCCTCCACAACAATATCAGATGCATCTTGATATAAAGGCCTGGACTTAGAGATAGGGAAAGAAGAACGTTTGGGAATGTCATGTTGTTTGGGGGTTGAAGAAGATTTGGACGTAAATGAAGATGTAGAAATTGGAGAAGAATGGATATGTGGTGTCGAGTTAGATTGGAGGGGGCGCTGAGACGTTAGAACATGTGAATGGTAAGGTGAAGTATAGACAGTAAGAGATGATGAGGTTGGAACCCCAGAGCCTAGGACCATAAAAGGGCTGGACACTGAGTTGAATGCCGAAGGGGCGCAGAGGCTATTGTAGAAGAAGGCACCACCAAAGTCTGATACCGTCTAGCGATCCTGGAGTAAGAGAGCCGTGAGAGTCATCCTTGGAGGCGGAGATGCCCTCTTTCTCTTTAAGACAATGGATCTCCCTTTCTGTTAAGAAAATCGGACAATAGCGAGAATAGGCAGGGTGCCCCTCTTTGCAGTTAAGGCAAGAGGGAGGGTGGCGTCAGGATGAACTGCTATAGTCATCAGCACCTCAGACAAGACATTCCGCCTCTGATCTGCAATATTCCGCCGGGTAGCTGAAGAGCCAGCATTTTCGACATAGTTGCGCGGTAGGGATCACCTCTCACACATGAAGGCGTTGTCCCGCAGTTCACAGCTGTCAAAAGTTAGCCTTGGAATATTGCAAGGATAACGCCTCCACCCGCGGGCAGGGAATATGTAAGCGTCAACTCGAGTTGCTCTAGAATGTCGTCATTACACACGAGAATGTCACGTTGTACGATTGTATGTGGAAGTACAATAGATCCACAGCAAGAATTAAGGGAGATGTGCTTGACAATAGTAACTGGTGTGATGTCAACATCAAGAAGTGAAAGATTGTGTGCCTGCTGATGCTGTGGTCGGAAAGACAGTCAGTAGGAGAAGTTCGTTGAAATAAAAAGAATTTTGTCCAAGAAGAACTTTGAAACATAGAGCGTAAGGGGAGGAATTGCTTAGTTGGACGTTTCTTAGAAGTGCGAGAGGAAACAGGTAGGGTCATAAGTGACAGGTCGGATCCTGCACACCTTGCCGTAATTGAACAAATAGTGGAGCAAGCAACACTCAACAACAGTATATGACTTGTATTTCCTTCACCAAATAAACAAGCTGGTATTTACAATATATACGCTATTTATAATATGTACAGTAATGTAAGAGCATGTGTACAACATGGTGAACAAAGGAGGCAAAATGCAAGAGCCAGAGAATGCACCGTGAAAGACCAGCAGCCCAGACAAGTCTGCCAATACTCGTGTCACAAGTGAACCACATTGCTTCACAGCTTTGGCGGGCTTGTCTGTGATTGTCCGATGAACCAAGGTATTTATATAACAGCGAGACCCCTATTCATCGTTAAATCCTTAGCACCTGGTTCGCTGGTCTGGAGGCCAAATAAAGTGTAACATACTCGTAGCATGCCACAAATGTCCTACATGGGCCGCGCAGAGACAGAATTGCAATTAGTTTTTCTCTAATCGAATGCCAATATACGGAATAGACTAGCAGAAGTGACAGAGAATAACAAAAAAGTAAATACAGAAAAGGTTAGACAAACATTTGCTTTCCAATTCACAGCCAACATTGTTTGCTGAGCATTGAAGCATATATTTTTTTTTCAGTTTTATTGTATACATTTTTATTTTTGTCTGCTATAATTTTTTGTATTCCCATGTTTTTGTATGATAAGTTAATTTAGCTAATAATATTTACTTAAAGGCGTTTTTCTGAACTGCCCACAAAAGTTGAATAAAACTCGTTAAGGGATGAATTAAGTAATTTGGACGATCCATCTATGTCTGAAGCCAATTTAGATAACGAAACACCAATGTAACTTTTTGAGGAGAGTAAAAACGAATTGCAAAATGTTAAGTACAACTAATGAAGGCAAGAGGCGCAATATAATTTTAAAAAACGCACCATCAAAGATGACATTTTGTGCATTTTTTATATAAAACCAAGCCAAAGTTACCGAAAGAAAACTAATAAAAACTTTTGATGACTTGGAAAGAGAGATTTTTATTAATACGAGGCAAACATTGCATGCACCTCACAGAGAGATTATGACAATGTCTTTTATTTTCCCGAGTAAACTTCTGAAGGACTTAAAGTGGGGAGAAGGTTCTTGTGGTGGTAACATTCCAGTCGTAACTCCAATAAGCTACTGACATTAACGTAAGAAAGGAAATTTTTTAAGATGCTAATTAAAATCAGTACAGGAACACTAATCGAAGACACTGTTAAAGAATTAATATATACAAAACGCCACCATCACCACCATCACGTATAGCAGATTAAGTATTTGTTTTGCTTTGCAAGCGTTTTTCAAGTCTACACATTGAATACACAAACAAAACATAAACTCAGAATACCAGAAAGGAAACAGATAAGGAAAAATTACAGTAAGTTCTGAGGCATTTGTCAGAGTGATAACATTACATCTCAGGTAAATTAGTTACTAATTAATCTTCCCGGAACTTGCAAAATAAATGTTAAAATGTTTGGAAAACACTTTGAGCTGCTATATGGCTTTATAGTCATAAACACTCACATCACTTACTTAGAACTAATCCATGGCGTAATATAGTGCAGTTTCAGATGTGCTAGGAAAGCATTGTTGTTGTGGGTTCATCGATCACATCCTTGTGCCTTACCTCTAATATCTAGATATACAGGACTTTCGTCTTTGTAAAGGAAGTCGGAATCATTATAAAGAAATTTTTAACCCAACTTTTATTATAGTTAAGTAAAAAAAAATAATGAATTATGTCGAAATGATTTGTTACAGGCAGGATATAATTCCGAAAAAAATATATAAAAAAGATTCATATGCTACGTTACGTAACTTTATTATGGAATGCATTGCCCATTGGTGGTTTTTAGCAATTCAATACATAGAGAAACATGGAAGTGTATAGCAGGGTGGAGATCAGTTGTAGTCAAGGTGGGGTGTACAATGTAGTTAATGACGTTACCTGACGACTTTATCTAGACAACATAAAAATCAACCAGTCGGTTGATGCGTGATCGGGGAAAGGTGTCCCAGTATCTCCTGAGCCCAGCCCTATCTTCCTCAATGCACGCAAAAGGAATAGTGCGGGGTGGTTACGAAATTTTAGTGAATCAGAATACTAAAATGTGCATAAGTATGTTTGTGCCTATGTATACATGTATGAATGTTAATTTTTGCGTATGCAGGTGTGTATGTGTATGGCCTCGTATGTATGTATGTATATTTGTAATACGTATGTAAACTTTATATATTGATGTGAACATGTATAAATATGCGTATGATTGTGTGCATATAGGATATGTATACATGTGCGTATGTGTACATATGTATAAATATGCTTGTGCTCATGAATGCGTGCATATTCATATGTGTGAATGTATATGCGTACATGTACTGCTGTGTGTATGTAAGTTGGGGTATATGTATGCATGTCAGTACCTTTGTATATATGTGTGGACAATTTCACATATGTATGTGAATATTTAAGTGCATGTTGTATGTAATATATATATGAAGGTATGTATGTAAACTTAGTGTATGTATACATTTATGAATGTACACATACGCAAGAGTGCATATGTATATATTACCTCACCACAACCACCAACCACCACAATCACCACCATCACAAACTACTATCAGTGGATATACAACAAATAACTAGATGTATTTCGGTTACCGCACAATACGAGAAAGTTATCCTCGTATTCCATTATCTGTGGGAAAATCCATTTTTTTTTTCATTCAAAAGAGAACTGGGGTACCAGTTATTACACTGCCAGGAGTCAGGGTGGGACATCTATCAGTGCCAACCTCTCTGGTCGCTGAAGCACACCTAGTCGGCCAGCAAAATATCCTGATATATGTTAGGAAAGTGTGAAGTTACCCCTAGATTCAGCAGGCAAATTTACAGCCTTGCACTAAAGGGAAGTGTGGCATCGTGTCTGCAAGTGACCCACTGGAAGCACTGTACACGCATTCTGGCAAGTGTTACACAGCATTGTTAAATGTACACTTTAATATATTCATTTACAGCTCAATCAAGAAAGTGTATCCACAATTTGAAGGTAAAGCGCGAGATGACTAGCAACTAACCTCTATCAGATGTTAGTTTTGCAGCAGCCAAGTCTACCCCAGAGGCCGGCTGGTCTTCGAAAATTGGCGTGAGTTTGAGATCATTGCAGACACCTGCTCTTGTAGACACGGTGTCCTCCACGGTGTTTACACCGTGGAGGACACCGTGTCTACAAGAGCAGGTGTCTGCAATGATCTCGGGGTTTAATTTCTGGACTTGAATACCCTAAAGAACGTAGACTCAGTCAGTCAGCCTATAAGAAGTGGTGGTTGATCTACCTTGTAGATACTGTGAAGGATGAGGAACATTTACATTGTAAATTATTACAAACTCAGGTTCTCAAGGCCTGTTATCCTGAGTGTAAAAGGGAGCTAGGAGCAAAATAAACACAGCGGAAAAACTTTGAATTGTATTTTCCTTCACCAAGTATATATAGATTTATACAAAGTCTGTACACTTTATACAAGAATTGGAAATATATGTGTACTGTAAGTCAAGGCAAAACAGTAGCCAAGAGACAACTGTGCTTTAACCAGACCAGCACAGAATGAAAATGACAATTGTAAAAATGTGCGTGGTAACTACGTCACTTTCACAATTGCTAGATCCACATTATGATTGGCTGAACCTAGATACTGATCTGACGATGGGGCCCCGATCGTCAGACCCTTAGCATCTGGTTCGCTGGTTGGGGAGGCAGCCTATTATGAGGGTGTGTACATGCTCCCAATAAAGGTTACGTACTCTTTGCATGCCACATAAATGATAACGAACATTTACATTGTAAATGATGAGGAACATTTACATTGTAAATGATGAGGAACATTTACATTGTAAAGGATGAGGAACATTTACATTGTAAGCAGTTTGTGGGTGACCTCCTGCAGCTCCCACAGTTCATATAAACATCAGTTAAGTCAGAAAAAATTCCTGAAGCAGTGTTAGGAAATTGCGTAATTACCATAGAAGCAAGAAGTAAATTTACAGACTTACATAGACGGGAAGTGTGAAGGTGTGTCTGTGGAACACCTGATTGGGTACATGGACACAATCTACACTCACTCTGGAAATTGCTACACAGAAGTGTTAAGTGTACACCTTAATTATATTACTTTACAGTCCAGTTGGAAAAGTCTTCCTACTAACTGTAGGCAAGGCGTTAGATGGCTGGCGTCTTCGAGTGGTATTGGGAAGGATGTTAATAAGTAATTAATTAGGATTAGTCGGTAAAGTATTTTTTGACCTAAGTCCAGCTGCCTTTATTTCAATTGCACGCAAAAGGAATAATGCAGGGAGGTGATTATATTCTAACGCATCAAAATACAAATTTCAGCCACTACAGGATCCGATAAAAATATCCATGTATTGCATAACCCCAGACCTCTGTGCCACTGTGCAAGCGATGGGAATTGTGCAGAGTATGGCATAAATTTTGCAGTGCAGTTAAGCATTAGCATTTTTATCTGAAGCGAATTAGAAGAGATATTCACTAGCAATGACATAAAAAAATACTGCATTTTCAACAATGAAAATGGCATATTAAAACACACACAGTCCACTAAGAAACACCAGCTGTGAAGGCACTAGGATGAGACACTAAGAAACACCAGCTGTGAAGGCACTAGGATGAGACACTAAGAAACACCAGCTGTGAAGGCACTAGGATGAGACACTAAGAAACACCAGCTGTGAAGGCACTAGGATGAGACACTAAGAAACACCAGCTGTGAAGGCACTAGGATGAGACACTAAGAAACACCAGCTGTGAAGGCACTAGGATGAGACACTAAGAAACACCAGCTGTGAAGGCACTAGGATGAGACACTAAGAAACACCAGCTGTGAAGGCCCTAGGATGAGACACTAAGAAACACCAGCTGTGAAGGCACTAGGATGAGACACTAAGAAACACCAGCTGTGAAGGCACTAGGATGAGACACTAAGAAACACCATGCCTGTGAGAAGGCACCTAGGATGAGACACTAAGAAACACCAGCTGTGATGGCACTAGGATGAGACACTAAGAAACACCAGCTGTGAAGGCACTAGGATGAGACACTAAGAAACACCAGCTGTGAAGGCACTAGAATGAGACATTTTCTTGGTAACTCAGAGACCAATGTCTTAAAATATACTCCAGCAACTTAATTTTAACGCCACTCAGAAGTTGCGTTATCAACTTATCAGCATTGAAAGTTTGAAGCCAGTCGGATGAGGCACTCAGAAATTATCGTATGAAAAAACAGTATTTTTATTTTCCTATTTTTTTTCATAAAGGCAAATTGGGCTCTTTCTTAACAGAAAGAGCATGGTAAAAAAAAATAGTGAATGTAGGAGTACATGCAATTGTGCCATTGGCTTGCGATGTACACACAAAAAAAAAATGTCTGCCTCAGAGCGATGGACGTTAACGTCATGTCCATTACTACTACTATTGCTACTACTACTACTGCTACTGCTGCTGCTGCTGTTGCTGCTCCTCCTGCTACTGCTGCTGCTGCCGCCGCGCCCCTGCAGCCGCACCCCTGCCGCCACGCCCCTGCGCCTCCGCCGCCGCCGCCTTATTACCATTATCACTGTTACTAATTCTACCCACCTTCATTGTTATTACTACTACTACTTCAACTACTACTACTGCTATTACTACGTCCCCTACTATTACTACTACCACTATCACTCCTTCTCTCGCCCCTATCGTACATATACTCTGGCCTTCTCCGCTTTTTTGCCTAAGTGTGACTTGACAATGATCCAGGATGGACCGAAACGTCGTCATAAGGTACCCCTCCTAAGAGGGAATTGTTCAGCCACATTACTGACTTTTTATTCTTCCTTCTCAGAGCTTTTCCAAGATGGTGGGAATGATCCAACAACTTAGGTCATAGAGCACCTGAACCTGTCATTGTAGCTCGCATCTTGTCCTAGTAACTCTACAATAAGTCTATTTCTAAATAAATCTAACATTGATAATTTGATGCTGACCAGAAGAATCATTCCTTAGTTAAACAACTATTTCACATTATCATTAATTATACTTGTATATATGCAAATTTACACCTACACACCGTACACTTATGGGGTATAATTCTTTTCATGAACCATAACAGCATTAATGGTTTCAAACCGATCAGAATATGCATTCTTTTTCATTATTTAATAAAAACAAAAACAAATCAGGACCTATTCGCCCCAAAAACAAGGAAAGTACACCAGCACTAAAAGTTTGAAGTCAGTCGGAAGAAGCATCCTTCATTTCTTAGATTCCAATTAATAAAAAATTTTTGTGTTAGTATATTGATAAATCTGCACCTACATAAACTAAATTTATTAGGTACAATCCAATACATAAAATGTATCAGCCATTAAAGAAATAAAGGAATTTTTTCACACTATTTTAAACTTAAAATGGCCAAATGTGCTCTTACCTCATTTTCACTCTCCAGTATTGTTGAATTAGGACACACATTTATTTTAAGGTTGAAACTCAGAGACATTTGAAAGTTATCCGACCCATTCCAGGTAAAGTGGAACACATTATATAAGTTTGATGACAAAGCTCCTAAACATGCCAGTATTTTGCATGGATCTTACTTACCATACACCACCATGGACCTTACTTACCATACACCACCATGGACCTTACTTACCATACACCACCATGGACCTTACTTACCATACACCACCATGGACCTTACTTACCATACACCACCATGGACCTTACTTACCATACACCACCATGGACCTTACTTACCATACACCACCATGGACCTTACTTACCATACACCACCATGGACCTTACTTACCATACACCACCATGGACCTTACTTACCATACACCACCATGGACCTTACTTACCATACACCACCATGGACCTTACTTACCATACACCACCATGGACCTTACTTACCATACACCACCATGGACCTTAGTTACCATACACCACCATGGACCTTAGTTACCATACACCACCATGGACCTTACTTACCATACACCACCATGAACCTTACTTACCATACACCACCATGGACCTTACTTACCATACACCACCATGGACCTTACTTACCATACACCACCATGGACCTTACTTACCATACACCACCATGGACCTTACTTACCATACACCACCATGGACCTTACTTACCATACACCACCATGGACCTTACTTACCATACACCACCATGGACCTTACCATACACCACCATGGACCTTACTTACCATACACCACCATGGACCTTACTTACCATACACCACCATGGACCTTACTTACATACACCACCATGGACCTTACTTACCATACACCACCATGGACCTTACTTACCATACACCACCATGGACCTTACTTACCATACACCACCATGGACCTTACTTACCATACACCACCATGGACCTTACTTACCATACACCACCATGGACCTTACTCATACACCATGGACTACACCACCATGGACCTTCTTACCATACACCACCATGGACCTTATTACCATACACCACCATGGACCTTACTTACCATACACCACCATGGACCTTACTTACCATACACCACCATGGACCTTACTTACCATACACCACCATGGACCTTACTTACCATACACCACCATGGACCTTACTTACCATACACCACCATGGACTTTACCATACACCACCATGGACCTTACTACCATACACCACCATGGACCTTACTTACCATACACCACCATGGACCTTTACCATACACCACCATGGACCTTTTACCATACACCACCATGGACCTTACTTACCATACACCACCATGGACCTTACTTACCATACACCACCATGGACCTTACTTACCATACACCACCATGGACCTTACTTACCATACACCACCATGGACCTTACTTACCATACACCACCATGGACCTTACTTACCATACACCACCATGGACCTTACTTACCATACACCACTGACCTTTACCCCCAAATGGACCTTACTTACCATACACCACCATGGACCTTACTTACCATACACCACCATGGACCTTACTTACCATACACCACCATGGACCTTACTTACCATACACCACCATGAGACCTTACTTACCATACACCACCATGGACCTTACTTACCATACACCACCATGGACCTTACTAATACTACCATGGACCTTATTACCAACATACTACTACATACACCACCATGGACCTACTTACCATACACCACCATGGACCTTTCTTACCATACACCACCATGGACCTTACTTACCATACACCACCATGGACCTTACTTACCATACACCACCATGGACCTTACTTACCATACACCACCATGGACCACTACATACCACCTGGACCTTACCATACACCACCATGGACCTTACTTCTACCAATGGACCTATTAACCACCATGGACCTTACTTACCATACACCACCATGAACTCTTACCATACACCACCATGGACCTTACTTACCCTACACCACCATGGACCTTACCATACACCACCATGGACCTTACTTACCATACACCACCATGGACCTTACTTACCATACACCACCATGGACCTTTCTTACCATACACCACCATGGACCTTACTTACCATACACCACCATGGACCTTACTTACCATACACCACCATAGACCTTACTTACCATACACCACCATGGACCTTACTTACCATACACCACCATGGACCTTACTTACCATACACCACCATGGACCTTACTTACCATAAACCACCATGAACCTTACTTACCATAAACCACCATGGACCTTACTTACTATAAACCACCATGGACCTTACTTACCATACACCACCATAGACCTTACTTACCATACACCACCATAGACCTTACTTACCATACACCACCATGGACCTTACTTACCATACACCACCATGGACCTTACTTACCATACACCACCATAGACCTTACTTACCATACACCACCATGGACCTTACTTACCATACACCACCATGGACCTTACTTACCATACACCACCATGGACCTTACTTACCATAAACCACCATGAACCTTACTTACCATAAACCACAATGGACCTTACTTACTATAAACCACCATAGACCTTACTTACCATAAACCACCATGAACCTTACTTACCATACACCACCATGGACCTTACTTACCATAAACCACCATGGACCTTACTTACCATACACCACCATGGACCTTACTTACCATACACCACCATGGGCCTTACTTACCATACACCACCATGGACCTTACTTACCATACACCACCATGGACCTTACTTACCATACACCACCATGGACCTTACTTACCATACACCACCACTGGTTGATAAATGGTTTATAAAAGCGACAAGTTGAAGAATGAGACTTTATGCAATATTTAGGACTGATGTAGCCACTGTGTGGCGAAACGTTTCCTCAGTAAACATTCGCAAATTATGAACTAGTGAGTCATTCTTCACCACCACTGAAAGTTTGAAGCCGGTCGGATGCGGCGTTCTCTTGTTATTAATGAAATAACAAAAGTTTGGTGGAAGAAAAAAGGGAAGAAAATTCAGGCAACCACTTAAAGGTGCCCCATGGGTATATCTAATTAGGAAAAACTCTTGAGGTTTTAATTACCCACTCTAATGTGTTTATGTCCAGGGACTCGGTCTGCCTCTCTCACATTTCCTTATTCTCCACAAGGTCTGGCTAGTACCAGCTTAGAGTGGAAGGTCATAAGGATATATATCTGGTGTAGATACCCCTTTGCTCTGAGCGTTTACTGCAATTCGTTGTTTTTTCTCTACAATGCTTGTGTTTTTGCCAAATAACACAAGCATTGTGTCCATGTACCCAGTCAGGTGGAACTCTCGCAGACACAACTTCACACTTCCCGTCTGTGTAAGTCTGTAAATTTACCTCTTGCTTCTATGGTAATTACGCAATTTCCTAACACTGCTTCAGGAAATTTTTCTGACTAAACTGATGTTTATATGAACTGTGGGAGCTGAAGGAGGTCACCCAAAAACTGCTTACAATGTAAATGTTCCACATCCTTTACAGTGCAAATGTTCCTCATCCTTTGCAATGTAAATGTTCCTGATTAGCACCATCCTTCGAAAATTTTTGCCAGAAAATGCGATCTTGTGAGTCTAAAATACAGTTTTTGATAACATTACTGAAACTTGAGACTGGAAAACATCTTCATACTAGGATTGAGAGAGTAATCTTCTAGTCTGTTTAAAGCAAGAATACTGATTGAAAGATAAGGAACACCCCAGTGTACTCATGATAATGCCCTGATGTGCATGCAACAATGAAAGCCCAAATACGCACAAGACCATGAATTCAAGAATATACTAAAGACAGTGAACACTTAACGCACTAGGACGTTGAACTCCTTGATAAGACTGCAAACATAGGGTGAGGAACACCTCGATAGTTAAAGGCCAATGGCCTCCCCGATACATAGGGACTATGAACGCCCCCGATACACGCAGGAAAAAGACGGCCCCAATACACACAACACCATGAAAGTCGAATATTCACCAAGGGTTGAGGATCCTAAAGCACACAGGACAATCCAATAGGAGCCGAAAAAAATGAATATAAAGAATTAGGTTGAACATCGAACATCATCTATTTGCACTTATTCTCGCCTCCGAAAATTGCACCAACAATATTTGCCGCTGTGTTATTAATTCTGCAACTGTCTTGTTTGAGCATCGATTTCATCATTTTCACTCTAGTGCTGCTGCCTTGTGTCCCAAGTTTTGTTATCTTAATTATAGCGGGATATTGTAAGAAAAAAATATTTTAAGGACAACATAAAATTAATTTTTTTAGTAGTTCTTGCGCTTCAGAAATATACTTAGTGGACTAACTTTCAAAATAAGGACGGTTCCAGCTACTTTTTGATCACACCCAGTGTTATATACACGACTTGGGACACTACCCACACACTGTGAATCGGGTCTAATGTGTTGTGTTAAAGGTTGTGTTGTGTTGTGTGTGATTATGTTGTGTATGTGTCTTTGTGAGGTTTTGTGTGTGTGTGTGTGTGTGTACTCACCTATTTGTGGTTGCAGGGGTTGATACATAGCTCCTGGCCCCGCCACTTCACTGATCGCTACTAGATCCTCTCTCCCCCTGCTCCATGAACTTTATCATACCTCGTCTTAAAACTATGTATGTTTCCTGCCTCAACTACATCACTTGCCAGACGTTTCTACTTCCTGACAACTCTATGACTAAAGAAATACTTCCTAACATCTCTTTGACTCATCTGAGTCTTCAACTTCCAATTGTGACCCCTTGTTTCTGTGTCCCATCTCTGGAACATCCTCTCTCTGTCCACCTTGTCAATTCCTCGCAGTGTTTTGTATGTCGTTATCATGTCTCCCCTAACCCTCCTGTCCTCCAGTGTCGTCAGGCCGATTTCCCTTAACCTTTCTTCGTAGGACATTCCCCTTAGCTCTGAAACTAGCCTAGTTGCAAACCTTTGCACTTTCTCTAATTTCTAGACGTGGTTGACCAGGTGTGGGTTCCAAACTGGTGCTGCATACTCCATTATGGGCCTGACGTACACGGTGTACAGAGTCTTGAACGATTCCTTACTGAGGTATTGGAACGCAAATTTTCAGGTTTGCCAGGCGCCCATATGCTGCAACAGTTATCTGGTTCATGTGTGCTTCAGATGTGCTCGGTATTATACTCACCCCAAGATCCTTTTCCTTGAGTGAGGTTTGCAGTCTTTGGCCACCTAGTCTATTCTCTGTCTGCGGTCTTCTTTGTCCTTCCCCGATTTTCATGACTTTGCATTTGGCGGGGTTAAATTCGAGGAGCCAGATGTTGGACCAAGCTTCCAGCCTGTCCAGGTCTCTTTGTAGTCCTGCCTGATCCTCATCTGATTTAATTCTCTTCATTAACTTCGCATCATCTGCAAACAGGGACACTTCTGAGTCTATCCCTTCCGTCATGTCATTCACGTGTGTGTGTGTGTGTGTGTGTACTCACCTTTATGTGGTTTCAGGGGTCAATTTACAGCTCCTGGCCTCGCCTCTTCGCTGGTCGCTACTAAGTCCACTATCTCCTAACTTCAAGAGCCTTATCGTACCTTTTCTTAAAACTATGCAGGCATAATTCCATTGAGATAAAGATGCCGCTAACCGGTTGTGTTGTTCTAAGAATTTAGTTCCCTTACACATCCACTTTCATCCTGACTTTAGGGAATCTTATTAGCTTGCTTTTTTTGGTACACCTTTCTTGTTGCCTCTCCTCTTGCATGTCGTTCTGCTAGTCATTCTTCTTGATTCTTGGATCAAGATTGCTTTAACTACTATTCCTCCACTACATATTTGATACGAGTTCTTCAAATGTTATGTGGTTTTATGTAAACTGTCTGGTACATAAGTGGTTTGGCGCATATTATTGGAACTCTTGAATTAAAATGAAGACAAAACTGTGATTTGAACTCTGTTGCTGAATCTGGAATACTTAAGACTGCAAGAGTTACTGAATTACATTGTGGGCTGGACTAATACAAATTCGTATTTTATTAATAGTTTATGGAACTGACATGTAGTAGAATAAGACACATTTGCAACACTTAAGCATCCTTAATCACGAAATGTTTTACCAACCAGTGACTTTATCAATCCAATGCAGAGAACAATCTTGAGGACGGTGGAAGACATGAAGGCGTTTGAGGTAATCAGTCCCTCAGCCTTGCTAATTGATGCTCCCTTCATCAGTCTTGATTATTCTAAAGTAGGTGCTTGAGGATGTAGGCTTATATAAAGGAGAAGAATAAAAAAGTCACAATACTGTGTGACTTTTTAATTATTCAAGTCGGGCCGAAATGTCGTCATTAGTTTCAGTCTCCAAAATGCTGGTTATTTGTGTACAAGAGGTGAAGAAACTCCAGGATGGCATTACAGGTGAGTGGACTCCACTAGTCGAAGTGATTGTCTGAGAAGAATTGTCCGAATGGGCACAGGTGACGCGCTGGGTTCTACAAGGATCAATATCATTGTTCACAGATGATGTGAAGTTATTGAGGATAGTACAAATGGACCTGGATAGGCTGCAGGTCTGGTCTGACAAGTGGCTACTGGAATTCAACCACAGAAAGTGCAAAAATTATGAAGATTTAAAATGACAAAAGACCAGAGACGAAGTACAGCACATCACTTTAGGCGCACGTCATCCGAATAGCTGCTGTAACAAACGCGATTATAGCTATCGGAAATTTAAGCAAAGCGTCAGTCACACTATACTGAATGTGTCGGGGCCATAGTGGAGTCTGCAGCACTTGGATGGAACCTACACCTGACCAAACAGGTCAAGAAGCTGGGAAACGTGCAGAAGCATGCAACGAAACTAGTCCAGGAGCTAAGGGGTATGTGCTATGAGATGAACTAATCCTGATGACATCAGATGAAAGAATTACTGGGAGTAATATCTACCTAAAGTCTACTTGAAGTTTCCCTGGAGTCTACCCGGAGGGTGTTCCAGGGGGTCAACACTCCAGAGGCCCGGTATACAAACTAAAACTGTTACTGAGAGGAATTGCCAAGATGGACAGATGCAAATTGTTTTAGAAATGGGAAACAGAGATGAGTTATAGGTATTTTAGGAAGTATTTCTTCAACGTTATTGTAGTCAACAAATGGTACAACCGTGAAGTGGCAGAGGCATGATCCATACATAGCTTTCAGAAGAGGTACAATGAGTCTCTTGATGCAAGGAGAGAGCGAACTCAGTAGGGGCCAACGAGGAGACGGGCAGGAGCTGAGACTCGACTCCTTCAACTAATTTTAGGTGAAAACATAAATGTATGAACACACACACAAAAAAAAAAAAAAAACAGAACATTGTGTATGCAGGAAACATTAAAGCAACCAACCTTAGACTAACTGTAGACACATGTGAAACACTTGGGTATCTTTATTGAGGAAACTTTTCGCCACACAGTGGCTTCATCAGTCCAATACAAAGGAGAATGGTGAAGAACAGGAGGAATTTGATGTAACTGACTAGACTGACTGTCAATATATATCCCTGGACAACCAAAGGGGGATATCTGAACTACATGTATATCTTTTCCCTGACCAGCACGGAAAGAATCTTGTCCTTTTTAACACAATAATTTTAGAAAAACCCAATTGTACCCACACACCGGGAAACATCGCCATTTTGAATTGCTAAAAAATATTTATGTAAAGAGAATCAAGTTCAGATCAAACTACTTTTAATTAAAACTTTTAATTACGGTTTTATTTATCAATTATTTTCAGTGTTGAAAAATGATTCGTTGGGTAACTTTAATAACAAATCCAATATTTCATGTATATTTTGCGTTTTTATATTCACCACTTAAACGAATACATCAGATAACGAATATTCTCAAAATTCTTCTAATAAAATATTCCTTAATGGATATATTCCCTCAGTTCTGTTTAATAACAAATACTTCCATTAACGTTTTGTATAATACATAACGAGCTCTTCAAATAACGAACACTTTTAATAGTGAATGAGATTCTTCTGTTAAACGACACTTTGATTAACGAGCTGTTATATAAGCACTTTAGAAGACGTTCACTAACAGTTATGAGTCATTATATTAGAGAACAATTAATAAAATGAATTCATCTGATACCGAACACTTCAATTAACACAGTTGCAATAGCAACCGTTTTTATAGCACTTTCAATAGAAAATAATTCTAAATGACCCTTTTAAAAACCCACTTTCAGCAGCAACACTTCAAAAAACACTCTCAGTAGCAACACTTCTTAAAACACTTTCAGTAGCAACACTTCTTAAAACACTTTCAGTAGCAACACTTCAAAAAACACTTTCAGTAGCAACACTTCAAAAAACACTCTCAGTAGCAACACTTCAAAAAACACTTTCAGTAGCAACACTTCAAAAAACACTTTCAGTAGCAACACTTCAAAAAACACTTTCAGTAGCAACACTTCAAAAAACACTTTCAGTAGCAACACTTCAAAAAACACTTTCAGTAGCAACACTTCAAAAAACACTTTCAGTAGCAACACTTTAAAAAACACTTTCAGTAGCAACACTTCAAAAAACACTTTCAATAGCAAGTTGCTCCGAAAATGAAAATTTCCTAAATCGATCAGTTACAGCAGCAAGTGCATTAAAAATCCACAACTTTAAACCTTAAAACTACGACTACAAACTTCTCTAATGTTGAAAACCCTTTAAAAGCGAACACTTCAAGCACCTCTAAAATAATTGATAATATCGAACACGTCTAAAACAGGACACTCTCAGTATCAGTTATGTCATTCGTCATTGTTGGAATATATTAATAAGTCAATATTAATGTTTACGTTACTGAGGTGGAGAAGTCTTATGCGTCTCCTTGCAGAATTTTGTCCTGACAAAACCACGGAACGGGTGAGATTTGTACCTATGGCAAGTGAATCCTAAAACTCCAGGTCAGTGCTTCTCCAATCGTGTTATTATGATTTCGTGAGTCATTCTGTCCTCACGTTCGTGTCGAAGCTTTACTGTATTATACTTACTCCTGCGGAGAATCATCTATATTTTGACTTATCTGAATAGAATCATTCGCATTTTAAAATTGTCACAACATCCACTCTTAGCCTTCGCTGTTTTATTGAAACTTATCTCTTTCGTTCTTGCTGTTGTGATGGTACAACTGTAATTTGTTCTCGGTGAAGTTACTAGGCCTATAAACTTTTTCTTCCACACTCCTTACTGTTCTGACAAAAGGCATCAATCTGTCCTCGCTGAAGTCACGATATGATCTCATTTTTTTCGGAAATTGAAGGTTAAATCATTTTTTACGTTGTTATCGTTATTGGAGTGCAACTTACACATGTTCTGAGTTTAATATGCGGTGTTTCTTCCCTGAGGTGTGAGCAAGGCCCCTAACTGTCCTCCTGAGAGTGTGAGCAAGGCCACTAACCATCCTCCTGAGAGTGTGAGCAAGGCCACTAACCGTCCTCCTGAGAGTGTGAGCAGCGACGTATGCCATGAGCCTGGGAGTGTGAGAAGTGATAGTGATATTTTGCCTGATGGCGTAAGAAATGCCATGAAGAATGATAGTTGCCATGGTTCTGACAGTGATGGGTAAGATGGTTCTGACGGTGTGAGTAATGGTGGCTACCATGAGCCTGAAAGTATGCAAAGTGATAGTTACCATGGTTCTGACAGTGTTAGTAGTGATAGTTCTGACAGTGTGAAGAGTGACTGATACTCTTCGCCTTACTCCCACCTACATGTGGCTAGTCCAGAAAAATGATGGTAATTAATTTTCATTTCTCCCTTCATGAATCAAATATTCATACTGGTACTGTGTGGGTGTATTGTGTATTTGTGTGTATTGTGTATGTGTGTGTATTGTGAATGTCTGTGTATTGTGAATATGTATGTATTGTGTACGTTCGTGTATTATGCAAGTGTGTGTATTTTGAATATGTATGTATTGTGCATGTGTGTATATTCACTTGTTTGTTGTATAGGTCTAGCACTATGCTAACTTCCTAGTATCTTTCCTGGCTGGGTTCACTCTTCCTCCTAGCCTCGTGGTCTTTATCATAACTATTTTTATGACTATAGTTATGTGGAATCTGCTTACACCGTATTTTTATCTAGGTCATTTAACTTTCTAATATTCCGGTGATTCAGTCCAGGGTGCCCTTAATGTATTTTTTTTCCTCCTCTAGAACAGTCTTTTTTTTTTTTCTCCCTAATAACCTCGACGTCGTTGTCATGTCTTCCTTAGTCCTTCGATCTTCTAGTATTGTCAAATTTAGTTCGTATAGTCTCTGCTCATAGTTTTCTTCTCCTGCCTCTGAGAATGCTATACATTTGTTTTAATCTCTGTATATTCTATATTTGGTTTGGGTTTTAAGCTGGTGCTGCGTACTCTACGATGGGTCTGACATATCTTTTATACAGGGTCACGAATGACTCTGATTAGATTGCTGAAAGTCTCAGATTCGCCTCATACGTATATTTGGCAATGATTATTCAGTTAATGTGAGTCTCGGTTGAACTTTCTCGATACTTCGGTCGCCTGAGTATATATACTCAGTTTCCAATCACCTTTACCTTTCCCCCGATCTTTATCACCCTTCACTTGTTTGATCGTTGGTGCAGATTTATCCAGCTAGGTATATTTCTATACACGATAGGGAGGCTAACATGACCCCCACTTTGACCACAAATGAAGGTTCTTTATAGATAAATCTCCAACCATCTTGACTGTGGTGTAGTCTAGTTCAAGGTCCTTCAAAACCTGTATCATAACTCACGAAATCGAATTTGTGAGTCATGAAACCTGTGTTGGCTATTTATGAAATTGCTTCTCTCCAAGAGCGCTACCACTCATCTGTTTGTTTTCTCCATGCATGTCAAAGAAATTGGTCTGTAGTTCAATGCTTCTTGCCTATGTCCTTCGTTGAGTTTAGTGGATATAATTGCTGATTTTAAAGTACTCTGTCTACTGTCCTATGTCCATTGACAGAGGACAGTACTTTTGCTCCCTCTCACAGAATCTATTGCGACACCTTATCAGGTCCCATTGTCTTTGGTTTAATTAATTCCATCAAAAGTTTACTTTGATCCTTCCTCTATGTCCCGTTCCTGAGGGCTCCCTTCACCCTAGGGTTCCTGGTATTACTCCTGTTTCTGCGGAGATCTGTTTCAGATGTTTGTTCAACACTTTTCAGACTTCCCTTCAGTCATATTGCCTGGTGTTTTACTGTCGTCCGGCTTTGAAGACCTTTTGTTTCAGACTTGGACTTTGCTTCTCCTATGTCACTGTCAGCTTGTGGCTCAGCCTCTCTCCTCTCCATCGCATTTTTGTTTCTCTCTAATCTGCTCACTTCTCTGTTCTCGTGTGTTGCTTGAGCTTTTTTAGTCCTATTCTGAGCTATGTGTGACCAGAAGATTAAAGCAAGTGAGTGAGCGAGTGAGTGAGTATGCAGGAGTCGAGTCATAGCTCCTGGCCCCGCCTCTTCACTGATTGCTACTAGGTCCTCTCTCTCCCTGCTCCATGAGCTTTATCAAACCTCGTCTTAAAACTATGTATGGTTTCTGCCTCCACTATGTCACTTTCTAGGCTATTCCACTTCCTGACAACTCTATGACTGAAGAAATACTTCCTAACATCCCTTTGACTCATAGGAGTGTGGAGTCTTTGTCCACCTTGTCAATTCCTTGCAGTATTTTATATGTCGTTATCATGTCTCCCCTCACCCTCTTGTCCTCCAGTGTCGTCAGGCCGAATTCCCTTAACCTTTCTTCGTAGGACAATCTCCTTAGCTCTGGAACTAGTCTTGTTGCAAACCTTTGCACTTTCTCTAATTTCTTGACGTGCTTGACCAGGTGTGGGTTCCAAACTGGTGCTGCATACTCCAGTATGGGCCTGACGTATATGGTGTACAGAGTCTTGAACGATTCCTTAGTGAGGTATTGGAATGCTATTCTTAGGTTTGCCAGACGCCCATATGCTGCAGCAGTTATCTGATTGATGTGCGCCTCAGGAGATGTGCTCGGTATTATACTCACCCCAAGATCTTTTTTATTGAGTGAGGTTTGCAGTCTTTGACCACCTTGACTATACTCTGTCTGCGGTCTTCCTTGCCCTTCCCCGATCTTCATGACTTTGCATTTGGCAGGGTTAAATTCAAGGAGCCAGTTACTGGACCAGGCTTGTAGCCTGTCCAGGTCTCTTTGTAGTCCTGCCTGATCCTCGACTGATTTAATTCTCCTGATTAACTTCACATAATCTGCAAACAGGGACACTTCTGAGTCTATCTCTTCCGTTATGTCATTCGCATATACCAAAAACAGCACAGGTCCTAGGACTGACCCCTGTGGAACCCCGCTCGTCACAGGCGCCCACTCTGACACATCGTCACGCACCATGACTCGTTGTTGCCTCCCTGTCAGATATTCTCTGATCCATTGCAGTGCCTTTCCTGTTACGTGTGCCTGATCCTCTAGCTTTTGCATTAACCTCTTGTGAGGAACTGTGTCGAACGCCTTCTTGCAGTCCAAGAAAATGCAGTCTATCCACCCCTTTCTCTCTCTCTCTCGTGTCTTGCTTCTGTTACCTTGTCATAAAACTCCAGTAGGTTTGTGACACAGGATTTTCCTTCCCTGGTTGTCGTTTATAAGCTTGTGTCTTTCTAGGTGCTCCACCACTCTCCTCCTGATAATCTTCTCCATGACTTTGCATACTATACACGTCAGTGACACAGGTCACTGACATGTATAGTATGCCTCGTGTCTGTCTCCTTTCTTAAAAATTGGGACTATATTTGACATCTTCCATACCTCAGGGTTTGGTTGCCCAGTTTCAATGGATGTGTTGAAGATTTTTGTTAGTGGCACACAGTATCTCTGCTCCCTCTCTAAGGACCCATGGAGAGATATTGTCAGGTCCCACCGCCTTTGAGGTATCAAGTTCACATAGCAGCTTCTTCATTTCCTCCTCGGTTCTGTGTATTTCATCCAGCACTTGTTGGTATACCTCCCTATTCAGAATTCCTGGAGTCCTTCTTGTCTCTACTGTAAAAACTTCTTTAAATCTCATGTTGAGCTCCTCACATACCTCTTGGTCGTTTCTTGTGAACTTCCCACCTTCCTTTCTCAGCCTGATTAGCTGGTCCTTGACTGTTGTTTTCCTCCTGATGTGGCTATACAACAGCTTCGGGTCAGACTTGACTTTCGAAGCTATGTCATTTTCGTATTGTCGCTGAGCCTCCCTTCTTATCTGTGCATATTCGTTTCTGGCTCTTCAGCTAATCTCTTTATTTTCCTGAGTCCTTTGTCTTTTGTACTTTTTCCATTCTCTAGTGCACTTAGTTTTTGCCTTCTTACACCTTTGGGTGAACCAAGGACTCGTTCTGGTCTTCCCATTATTTCTGTTTCCCTTGGGAACAAACCTCTCGTCTGCCTCTTTGCATTTTGTTGTCACATTGTTCATAATTTCTTTCACTGGTTTTCGTGCCAATTCTCTTTCTCACTGAACGTCTTGCAGGAAATTCCTCATGCTAGTGTAGTCCTCTCTTTTGTAGCTTGGTTTTTCCCATCCTATTCCTGCTATCCTCTCCACTTGTAGCTCAACTATGTAATCAAAGCACAGAACCACATGATCACTATTTCCGAGGGGCCTTTCGTACGTGATATCCTCTATGGACGAACTACTCAAGGTGAAAACTAGGTCCAGTCTTGCTGGATCATCCTCACCTCTCTCTGGTAGTGTCTCTAACATCCATCATTTTGGCTCTCCATGTTTCGGGAACCCCATGGGGCTCCAGGTTTTCCCAGTCAATCTCCTTGTAATTGAAATCACCCATAACTAGTAACTTTTCTCTCCCTATGTGAGCCCTTCTGGCTACCTCGGCTAGTGTGTCTACCATTGCTCTGTTGCTCTCATCGTATTCTTCTCTTGGCCTCCTGCAGTTATGTGGTGGGTTGTACATTACTGCAATTACCACCTTATGGCCCTCAGACTGGATTGTTCCTACTATGTAGTCTCTTTAGCCCATTCCATCCATTCCTTCCATTTCCTTAAATCCCCACCAGTTTTTAATGAGCAGTGCAACTCCTCCCCTCTGCTTCCTCTATATTTCCTGAGGATTTGATATCCAGGTGGAAAGATTGCATCTGTTATCAACCTGGTGAGTTTCGTTTCTGTGAGTGCTATTATGTCTGAGGACGTCTCCTTGATTCTTTCGTGCCACTCCTCACACTTATTTGTTATTCCTTCTGCATTTGTATACCAAACCTTCAACTTCTTTTCTAAAACTGTGGTCTGGGGGGTACGTTGGGGTTGGGGAAGTGGGAGACCTGATGAGGAACTATGGGTGGTTGCTGTGAATGTGGACTTTGTAATGAGGTGGGTGGGGGCATTAGGTATGGCATGTGTGTTTTGGGTTAGAATGTTTGGTTGCATTGGGGTTGTCCTGGTTGGGGGCTTCTGTAGGTGGTTGTAAGGGAGATTGTATTTGATCTTCATCCTGAGTATGGGTTCTCCTGTCCATCTCCATCTTCATCTCTCTTTCCTCCTTTCGTCTTTGTATTCTCTCTTTTTCAGTTTCTGCCTTTCTTCTCGTGTTCTGTCACGGTCGAGATACACCTTCCAGTACGCCGCATGTTCCTTAGTCTTGTGTGTGTGTGTGTGATTACCTACTTGTAATCACCTATTTGTAGTTACAGGATCATTTTTTGCTACAAGTATGTGTATATCTTGCAAACATTTTACTCTAATTTAGATCGATGCTTTGGGCCTGAAAACCTTTTTAAAGTTTTATAAATATTTCCCAGGCTAAGGGGTTGAACACCTGGAAATGTATAGCCCTCATACTTAGTATCTGACAGAACTTCCAATACAACTAGCCACTATTACTAATAGTACTCAGTACTACCACCTCATCGAACGCCCAGCTTGATTCCTACTTCAACTTTCAGCAAATTGCATCACTGCTTTTGTGACCAATAACTATATCTGCATCTCTCGTTTCCCTTGATGAGACTCATGGTAACTATATTTCTGTATTAGAATGATAAAGCCAAGGTTGCCAAGCGTCTTTGAAATGAAGATACGCAGATGTTGTGCGTGTGTCATATTTTTAAATCTAACATGAGAATCCTACAACTGATAGAATCCAACTAACTATTCCATAGCAACATAATTTTTACTAACAGAATTTTTCTCAATCGAATCCCAATATCAACAACATCTTAGGAAGAGATTCCGACCCATCAAATCCTGAGAAGATAATCCTATCAATAATCTCCTTCCAACAGTCCTAAACATAGAAGCCAACCAACAGTCTTCTACAAACAGAATCCTATAAAGATGAAACAATCAAATAAGAAGTGCCAATCTTATCCCAATCTTATCCTAAAAGCATTGTCCTTAAAATAGAATCCTACCAACATTATAAAACCAACAGAATCTTAATAACACTCTGAACGACATAATCCTTAAAACAGAGTTATACCAGGATAATTCTTACATCAATCTTCAAATAAATAGAATCCTGTTAATTGAGTCAAGATAACAATCTTTTAATAACAATATCCTGGTAACAGAATTTTATTATCATTAACAACAGTATACATTGTATCAAGAGAATCCTTAGAACAGAATAACAAACTTCCTCCAAAGGAATCCTACGATCAGTCATCTGTCAACAGAGTCCTGCCAATAAAATCCTTATGCTAACAGAATTAAGTCAACAGAGTCCTACCAAAAGAATACTACTAACAGAATATTACCACCTTTAACCTACAAACGGTCTGTTACCAAAAAAAAAATCCTGCAAACAGATTACTTCCAACAAGTCTCACAACAGAGTCCTACCTTAACAGCCCGACCAACAGAATCCAAGCAACAGAATCATGACAACAGAATCCTTCCAATAAAGTCCTATCAACAGAATCCAACCAACAGAATCATGACAACAGAGTCCTACCAATAGAATCCAACCAACAGTTTCATGACAACAGAATCCTATCAACAGAGTCCTACAACATAATCCAACCAACAGAATCCAACCAACAGAATCCTACCAACAGAGTCCTACCAAAAGAATCCAACCAACAGTTTCATAAGAACAGAATCCTACCAACAGAATCATGACAACAGAGTCCTACTAACAGAATCATGAGAGTTGAATCCTAGCAACAGTCTCGCATCAATCAATGGCCTGTTAACCTGAGTGTAAAGGAAGCTTGGAGCAAAGAAACACAGTAGAAGATGTATTGAAATTGTATTTCTTCAAAAATCAGCTAGATTAATTCCAAACTTTTATCTTTTCCTTCACCAAGTAATTGTGATTATATAAGACTTTTGTCTTTTCCTTCACCAAGTATAACAAAGTGATATTTACACCTATGTACACTATATACAAAGGAGTAGTGTTTAGTGCACGCCACAGTTGTCTAGGCTAAGCAGCAGCCAAAAGACAGACAACTTTCCACAACCAGCTCTATGCAGGAATTCCAATGACAAACTGCGAGTGGTAACCACGTCACCTTTGTCATTGTTAAACTCGCATTTAATTGGCTGAACCGAGTCGTTGATTTGATGATGGGGCCCTCATCACCAAACCCTTAACGATGGTTCGCTGGTTGGAGGAGCCTATGTGGGTGTGTTAACATGCTCCGAATAAAGGTTACATACTCTTTGCATGCAACACCCCCACCCCAAGAGGGCTCAGGACTAGGCTTCCACCTCAAATGGGTAGAGTGCCACCATGGCACATTATAATAATGGGACCGCCTTTCCCTCTACCATCCGCTCATTAGTTAAAGCTAAACTTTTCTCGAGACATAAGTCCAGCTTTAAACTTAAGAGTGAGACAGCCGACGGTAGGGCTAACATAGGTCCAAGGTGCCTGCGGTCGGTAGCAGGGCACCCCACTAAAAAAACCCCACCACTAGGGAAAAAAGGGCTGGTTCTACCCAAAGTCCCTAACACATCCTAACTAAATACAATGACTTCTGGACAACACATCAGCTATTGTGTTAAATTTTCCAGCAATGTATATAATTTTTATATTGTAGGGTTGCAATCTAATACTCCAACGCATGAGTCTGGTATTTTGTTTTTCATGTGCTGCAGGTATACCAGAGGGTTGTGGTCGCTGTAGATGAAGACCACCTGAGAGGACTGGCCCACGTAGACATCAAAATGCTCTAATGCCAGAAGTAGAGCCAGGCCCTCTTTCTCTATAGTAGAGTAGGCCCTCTGGTGTGGTTGATATTTGGCAGAGAAAATGCCACAGGCTGCAACCCATCATCCCCAGATTGCAGAAGCACTGCCCCCACCCCAGACTCACAAGCATCAATCTGTAAGGAAAATGGTTTTGAAAAGTCTGGAGACAACAGAATGGGTGCAGTACAAAGTAATCTCTTTGCTTTCGTAAATGCATCTTGACATTCTGGGGTCCAAATAAAGGAACTTTGTGACTGGTAAGTGAGGTTAGAGGTGCAACAATATCTGCAAAATTTTTACAGAATCTTCTATAAAACCCTACCATCCCTAGAAAACGTTGAAGGGATTTCCTGTCAGGGGAACTGGATAATTTTTAATGGCCAGAATTTTTGCAAATTTAGGGCCACTTTGCCACTACCTACTTCATGGCCC